>VDFB02157493.1:0-43647 GCA_007258455.2 Sequoia sempervirens | reverse complement strand
AAAATTCAATCAAAAACCCTATTTTTAAAAAAAAATCCATAAAAAATCATATGAAATTATTCAAATCTAAATCAAAATTGAATGAAATAAAATGAAAATAAAAAAACTTACCTTTCCAAATCGGATTTTTCCCAAATTGGATATCCGTTACGCGAAGAAGCAATTCACTGTGCACCTGCGGATTCTTCACTGTGAAATAAGTTAAAAATAGTGACTGACTTTTTTTATATATGTTTTTTGCAAATCAGATATCTGATTTGTAAAACTAGGTTCGATGTTTGGTATGGTGACACCCGAGCCTAAAAAAAGTCAACACGTTCTTTTTGCATTTTTCGGTCGATGAAAGATGTGTTTTTTTTCTCATTGCCACTTTTTGGCCCACCATGATCCTGCACATACCCTTTTTTATTCAAAGTGAGAGATCAATATGTCAAGCAACTCGAGTAACAAGGGTAACGCTCCTATTGCTCCTCAGGGTGGTGAAGAGACTCCTGCCGATCCTCATACTCCTAGTGCTCCTCAAGGTGGTAAGGCTCTTGTCACTCCTTAGGGTGGTGAAGAGACTCCTGCCTCTCCTCAGGGTGGTGAAGAGACTCCTGCCACTCCTTAGGGTGGTGAAGAGACTGGGAGGCCATCAAAATGCTAAAAAATTAGATGTACCATATAGTCTTACTTTGGAATTGCCAAAGCTTTTGATCCATCAGGTCAAGATGGAGCTACATCATCAAATCTTCCACCAAATATTGGTAGCATTCGCAATACCTCACTACCACCAGAAGGTCAGGTTGATATTGTCATTGATTTCAATTAAAATGTATCAAATTAGGATGTCAACAACAGAAGATGTTCCAAGGGACACCTTGGGCCTAATTAGCCAAAATGAGATAATTGACCTGGATGAGGATGATTTTTTTGGTAGCAAGAAAAGAAGCAAATAAAAAATGGGGCGCGAGTGGGAAATGACAAGGAATTTTAAATTTGGTTGGTTGTCAAAGTACCCATTCATGGTACTAGTGGGGATTGACAATGCAAACGATATTGAAAAGGAAACATTGGCCAAATGTATGATTTGTAGTTGGAAATGTGGAAGAGCCAATATGTTGCAGCTAAATATTGACACTATAGAAAATCGTATCGGTAAAGTTTATGAAAAACAAATCATTGAAAAAAAGGAACAATTAGTCATGCAATGGAAATCAAAGGAAAAATGTCTTCATGTTAGGTATGCCACATATTATGAAGAGAATGCAAAAAGAATGCTGAACATTGCTGCATGTAAAGGTACACTTGAGGCTCAGTTTGGAAAAGCAATGGAAGTAGCAAATATGTCACAAACTATTCAGATGAGTTTTATTTTTCATATTTTGTCCAGAGGGTGTCCTATGACAGACTACCTAGAATATTCTGGTTTATTATCTTTTTTGAATTTTCCTCACTATCCCTTGTCACATTGGTTAGTAAATGTTGGATGGGAATGGGAAAACTATCTTGTTGTAGTTGGAAAGGAAGATTTAAAGAAGAAAGTAAAAGAGTCAAATTTCATTGCATTATCTTTAGATGAAGTTACTACGGTAGAAAATACTTCTTGGGTTTATATGCATTTGTATACTATAGAATGACATGTTCACCAACTCATCTTCTCTATGTTCATAAAATGAAGGATAGTTCAACATCACAAAATATATTTGAACTAGTCAAGAAATCTTTGAATGAAACTGCAGGTATGGATGAGTTGACAATTGCCAAAAAGTTGGTGTGTGTAGGAGCTGATGGAGCTGCAGTGATGCAAGGTCAAATGACAGGTGTTTGCAAAAAGTTACAAACTACTTGTGCACCATACATGCTTGGCATTCACTGCATGACCCACAAAATGAATTTAGCATTCAAAATTGTAAGCAAGTTTCCTATAGTATCAAAATTTGAAAATCTAGTCTACGAGGTCCACATATACTTCTGCCAAAGTCCCAAACATTTCATAGAATTTCAAAATTTTGTTGAGGGAATGACACCAGGAAAGAAGTTTCTCAAGAATGTTGATACTAGATGGATCTCCCTGCATGGACTAGCATAACGAGTTCTTTCAGAATATCAATCCTTGATTGGAGTGATGTATGAGCATCACAACATAGTAGACAAAGCTCTTGACCTCTTACATAGGTTAAGTGATATAGAGACACTCTCGACTTTAGCTAGTCTTCTCCCCATGCTAGATGAGATGAAAAATCTTGTGAAGAAATCCCAAGACAGAACTATGTATATTAATGAATATGCCAATCTACATAAACATACATGTTTGGCCCTTGATCATTTATATCTAGATCTAACACAAGATGGCCCAACTTATTTCATGTGGCAGAAAATTACTAATTTGAATAATCTTGATAATTATTTACAGTTTAATGCAAGTGGGCACTTATGTATCTGTGTATGTGGATATGAGATATCAATGTACCATTGTAAGATATATAGGCACTCTAGCAGAGAAGTAGTTGTTAAGAAGGAATATTTTAAAGGCATTGTTAAATCTATTGGTGATAATTTGAAGGAAATTGCAAAATCTATTTCCTTAGAGATACATGAAAGATTCCCTCGACATGAAATACTTGAAGCCATGGGTATTGTGTATCCTCAATTTTGGGAAAACTGAGAGAACCTAAAATATTTTCATGATCAAGTAAAAATCTTGATCGAATAATTTTAGAAAAGTGTAACATATGATGAGTAGAAAATAGAAGGAATTTTAAATGAAGCTAAGCTTAGAAAAAAATCTGGGAGATTTGCAACAACTATGAGGGACTAGTGTAAATCCATGGGAAAGGAGAAGGTCTTTGAACCGAGATCAATAAAAAAGGTTTGGAAAAAATTAGGTCAAAGTGAAATATTCCTTGATTCGATATCAAAATATTTCAAACTTGTTGATTTATGTAAAACAATGATATTGAGGTCGGTGGAGGATGAGAGATTTTTCAGTACATTGGGGTTTTTTAAATAAAAGTTAAGAAATAAACTAGAAAGGAATTTGGAAAAATGCTTGAGGTTGAAAGGAATTGGGTATAATGTCTTTAATTTTCCTTTTGAAAGGGAACTCACAATCTAGAGGTCCACATGTGAAAGAAGGACTAGGTTGTGCAACACTCCAATTCCAAACGCTGGTACTGGTGGCAGTGGCAGTGGTAGTGCAACTGGGATAGATGAAATTGACACAAATCACACAATGAATATTGAATTTGAGACACATGCCGAAGAAAATGAAGAGCAAAATCTTTTACTTTATCTGATGATGAACGTCAGTTTGAGGACCCTGACTTTATTTGGGAAATGGAAGATAATTAGCAACTTTTAGGTATTTATATTGCACTTCATGGATCGGTTTCCATTGTTCCATATTATAGTTGATGATATTTTATATTGTATTTAATGAAATTATGAATCATTGCACTTCATGATATTTTATTTTATATTGCACTTCATGAATCATATTCCAAAGTCCAATTGTAGTTGATGATATTTTATGTTGTATTCCATGAAATTGCGATATTTAATATTTAATATTGTATTCCATGGTATTGAATTTGATATGTGATTTTGCATCATTTTTAAAGAACAACACTTATCACACTACTTATAAATTCCTATTGCATTGTCATTCACAAAATCTTTGATAAATAACTGAAAGGAATATTATTAATCCATTCCTTGAACAAAATCTAATAGATCAACATCCATAACTTATAAGGGTATGTGCAAGATCATCATGGAAAAAATAGGTCCTTAAGTGGCAAAATTTTTAGAAAAATCAGACTTAGGCAACTTGACATAAAAATTTGAATAAGTTATCTATATTATTTCAAAAATATGTAACAATAGAATTTGTAGCGAATTTAATGTAGTTTCTAAACTACTAGGTTTATTTAAAAAAATAAATCTATTTGGTGAAAATTTGAAATTTCAATTAGTAGTACTTAAATTTTAGGGAAAAAATAAAGTAGGTGTCATTAACCACCCTAACCACAATAAAATGATAATATTATTTATAATATTTTAGATATAAGTAGAGGACTCAAGTCTGGATGTTATGCATATTTTTTTGTAATTTTTTTCCAAGTAAATAATTAATTATGAATTTTCTATTACAACTTTTAAAAATATAAAAATATGTTAATGCACCTTAACTTGGTCAAAACTTCATGAAATTCATATTTATTTTAATCCAATAGTATGTGAAGCATAGAATGTGACACATATTTTAGATTCAAAAAATGTGATACCGTTTGAAAGATATAGATGTTTTTCAATCAGCCTATCAATCATGACTTTAGTCATAATTAAAATAGAAAATAAAAAAAATTATATATTAAATTCAAAGTAAAGCATAATTTATATTGGTGGAAAGCTAAGAATCTCCTTTAAAAACCCTTTTTGTTTCATCAATTTTGGGTAAAAAAAGTCGTCAGCCACATACCCTACACATACCCATCATATCACCACTTTTTGGCCCATCATGATCCTGTACATACCCATAAGTTATGAGCTAACAAAAGCTAACAGTTCAACATAAATAACTTATAAAGGCATCCACACAACTTAAACAATAAAATCTTAAACTACCAAATCACCTAAATTTCATACCGATTCTCTACTTATAAACATTTGATAGCAATGCAATCTATTAAACATCCATAACACCAACATAGATAACCATTGGCAAGATAATTAGAATAAATAGAATAAATCCATACACCACAACACAAATATTATGTCTGCATGAACTTCACCATATGAGTTTCTATATTGAAAGATAACTGTAAAACAAACTTGAAAGCATAAAAGAGTTTTTGCTCTAATGAGGAAAATCAAAGTTTTTCCCAAAAGATCCTAACTGCATCGGCCAAACCCATATTTAAAGCATAAACCAATTGTCTATGGTAGTGGTTTCGTGAAGACAACCACACCCAAAAATTAAAATAGTCTTCAACTTAAAAGAAATAAAATTAAAGAAAGTATCATGAAATGCTAAAAAAAGACTATGCATCACTTTTCCGCCTCATCTTCAAATTCTTCTTCTAGAACTTCAACTCTTCATGTCCCTGCACCTTTTCCTGTGCCCTCATCCTAGACCTATAATCTCGATATCTAGTGATAATTACAAATATGTCCTTGCCCCCTGGAATTGTAGTAATCTATAACCTGATTCTCCATTTTCCCAAAGCAATTTCAGACTCAATCAAAATCTTAGATCTTTTCTCTTCTTGAGATTTATAATACTTTAGGTTGATCTGCATTGCACTAAGTTTTGAGAAGGCCTCCCATGTCATTGTAGCAGGATCAACTATTTCTTTATTAAATATCTCTCTAAATATCAGAAAAATCTCTTTTATATCTAGAATCATTTCATCAAACTCATCAATAATTTCCACTCCCAGAATACAACAATCTTCTTTAATTTCCCCCAACATTTCAAAATATTGATCAACTGTTTTATTAATTTCCTTCACCAAATTATCATATATATTCAATTTCCATTCCAATGAATCAGACCAAGAAGGCTCTAGCTCCTTAGGATTATTCATAATTTTCTCACCAATTAATATCTTTTGATCCATAGACATCAATTCTTTTATTTCTTGAGAGAGCACATAGAGACTAGTTTGATCTTTTTTGACCTACTGAAGTTTTGTTACTAACTCCTTCCTCTTGTTAATAACTCGAGTGTAAAGGAACATAGATTTATTCAAAAAGAAGATAGCCTCTTGACATATTTTATCGATCCCCTCACAAGTAGCTATAGAATAGCTCAAATTCTTTTTAATTTGTTGTATGGTGAGCACATCGATGCCCTCTTTCTCTACCTGAGCACTTGAGGCTTCATCAGATGTAGGAGGAGTGGCCATGGAAGAAATAAAGTTACCCAACACGAGGACTTGAGATTGCAGTTTTATATTTTCTTTCCTCTATTCTTTCACTCTTTTAATCAAGACATTGATTGAATAATTGGCATGGTACACATCACCTTCTAGTGTTGGAGGCCCCATATCAACATGTGTGACTTTGTAGTATGCCTCTATTATTTCATCTTCATTTAAATCCTTCACAGGCTCAACAATTTCTAACATTTGATTTCCATAAGTAGCATCAGTCACCATCCTTGACATCCTCCTAGCTTTCTTAGGTTTTGAAGAGCTTGGAAGTAACTTTGCAATTGTATCCACTCTAACTATCATTGTAGGAATATTCTTTCTCTTCTTCTCCATTACTTTTTTGATCCATCCTGAGGAGGCTACTACCAGACCAAAAACTTCATTTCTGCTAATAGTTTCTTTAAGAGCATTAGGAGTGATAGGTGGATTATCAATCAAAGGAGGAGAAGGAAATTCAGAAAAAGGAAAGATATTATCTTTAGTGATTTGTTTAAAGATAGATTCATAATCTATAGGTACAAGTTTTTCTTGATTGCTCTTCTTCTTAGGGGTAGGAGAAAGCACACTGTCTTATTCATAGATGGTCTTCAACTTGACTGTTTCTTTTGGCCTATCACCATCATCTCCTGACTAAGAATTTTCACTAGAGGACCTAACAGAGGGTTTCCCTATGATACACTTGCACCAGATTCTTGCATACACCCCTATTCATTCTTCTGTGATGACTTAGGCTCTTGAACAAGACCAACAACTTTCCACCATTTCCCACCCAACCAGTCCTAGGTTCTTTTAAGCACTGGGGCAATACACACCCTCATATCTAAAATTTCACTTTGGCTCCAATCAACCCTAGGGTGGGATTTATTAGGCAATTTTTCATATCCAAGATCTATGATTGTTGAATCCTTAGCTACATTTTCAGGAATTTGAAATGGCAGATCAAAAGCCTGTATCTAGTTTAGTGTTAGCCTCATATAATATATTTTCAAAACTTCATTCTCATTGACACAATCTTCCCAAAAATATTTGATAGATGGGTGATGTTGATATAAGCTCCTTCCATAGAGATTTTTCTTCACAAAACCCTTACTGTCAAAATTAGCTCTCATAGATAGATACTAGAGGTTATATTCCTTCATAACTCCTTTAGCTCCCCTGGCTACCAAGTTTATTTAAGGGGTGATCAATGGGAAGACATACCCTTGTTTCCCCATGCTCATATACCTAATATTAACCATGGCCATTTGTCTACAAACTTCTAGAAATATCAGTAAATCTTTAGGATACCAAGGTAATTTCAATGTGGCTCTCTCAAAACCCCCTATTCTTAGATAGGAAAACTTATCAAATTGGATATTAAAACTCCCAAAATTTGATACAAGAGAAATTGATTCAAGGGAAAGGAACATTTCTAGATTTCCATCTAGATTCCTCATGGCTGCCATTAAAAATGCATCATTAACACAACAAAAATTACCCATTCCAAATTGTTTAGTGAACTAAGGAAAACATTTATACATAGGAATATCAAAATCTGGGGTTCCTTACGGCTCCAACCTAGGCCAAAAGGATCTCTAACTAGCTACAATGTGCGTCAGGCAAGAACACATACAAAAAGTAGCAGTCTTATGGAAATTAATTAATTGCTCATTAAATGGAAGCAAATAACTTTAGCCAAGTGAATGAAAATGTTCTCATCATAGATTATCAAGATAAACCAGCACATCCAATCCTCAAATAACTCAACTCATGCATTCAAAACAATGTGGTGCAATAAAGTAATAGCATTTGCAATTTCTTCTTTAAAATGCACTCTTTTGAGTTTAGTCGGCAGATAAGACTTACCTTTCCTTTCAGTCTTCAACTAGGTTTTGGCCATGGAGTTCTTACACTAGTCTTTATTCGCTTTGAAAAATTCACTGGCCATTACGACATACATGTCTTCTACAGGTTCCCTTTCTGGAATCCTCGGTGCGTGGGAAATAACTATAGGAGAAATTTATGCAATTACAGTCCTATCCACGGCTTGAATTTCCTGTCTCTAGAATGTACCTTCTTGCAAATGCACTTATCAGGTCCACACTCAACACAACTTCAAGAAACCCTCCAGCGTGAGCTAACCCACTTTCTAATAGTTTTATATCGAGCTCAGACTTCTTGTCACTCTCCAGGCACACCAAAAAATCTTCTAACTTAAAAGTTCCAAGATCCATATCCCTTACGCTGAGCCAACGATTTCCAATTGTGGACTCCATGAACTCCCAACACATAAATAAACACACAAACACCTAGAAGAAGGAAATTCAGCTGAAAAACTTAGTAAAAGTTTTGCCACCTCAACTTATGTGATCAACAAGATGTGTGTTTAATGCCATACTAGTCATTTTCAAATCCACTCTGCATGAGCACAAATTTGTGAAGATAGAATGTTTGCACTTTGAGAAGTACTAGCCTTGGAAAACAACAAGAAAGTAGGCTAAATGTTTGAGTAAAACTTTTCCACCCACTTATGCCATCATTTTTGATAGGACATGTGTTAAATGTGGTATTCAATTTCATTCCTCGAAAAGATAGAGTTTAAACCTACATGCTTTTCAAAATTCATGAAAATACAACTCAAGGTTAGTCTGTACATAGCATTCAATGAGGTATTAGATGAAAACACTTTTGAAAGGAAAGATAAGTCCATAATGTTGTGTGGTCACTGAAACTTGGAACCTTAGAACCAATTTTGAAGTTTCAAATTTTTTGAAACTTCCAACCCATCGACTAGAAAGATGACCAAGAAAGACTTACAAATCAACAAAGTGAACCTTCAACCAAGTTGGGGAATAGAGAAGTAATGAAAATTTAGAACTCCACAACAAGGTTATAAAACTCTGAGGACTAGCGACTAAGGTTAGGAAAAGCACCAAAATTGTAACTTTGAGTGATAGTAACCACAACAATGAAACTAACCAAAAATCCATCATTCCAATTCCAATAATAGATAATCCACCAGAAAACTACTTCAAAAAAGTAGAATAAATCCACACACGATAACTCAAAGGTTACATCTAAAAGACTTGTAACTCAGTTTCTCAACAAAGTGAACCGAGTCGGGGAATCGAGAAGTTATGAAAATTTAGAACTCCGCAAAAAGGTTATAAAACTCTGAGTACTAGTGACTAAGGTTAGGAAAAGTACCAAAATTGTGACTTTGAGTGATAGTAACCACAACAATGAAACTAACCAAAAATCCATCATTCCAATTCCAATAATAGATAATCCATGACAAACTACTCAACAAAAGAAAAATAAATCCACACACCATAACTCAAACTCAAAGGTTACATCTAAAAGACTTGCAACTTAGTTTGTCAACAAAGTGAACCAAGTTGGGGAATTGGGAAGTTATGCAAATTTAGAACTCCGTGACAAGGTTATAAAACTCAAAGGACTAGCGCCTAATCTTGTTTTTCTCCCTTATTTTGAGTTTATCACCTCTCCAACTGTAACATTTTACATTAATTATTAATGAAATCTGATCAATGATCCTTTATTAATCTTCTTTGTCATTAATATTATGCATTGATGTATGTTTTAATTTTGGATCTGGTTTAATGAACTAGTTAAAGTACCTTGATTAAAGCATGAATTCATATAAATGTTTAGTGGATCTGCTAAACAGTCATGGAGATTGAGTATTGATGTGTGAATTATGATGCAATTTCACTAAGATTATGGATGCCTGGAATTAAAATCACCTTATAGTTCATATTTTAATTGTTTTAAAAGTAAAACTTGTTACTTGAGCACGTACTCAACGATTCATTACTCAACTCAATGCTTATTAGCTTAATAACATATTAACAATAGTATTAGTAGCATATACAACAATGAACATCAACAATCATTTAAAGTGTATCTAGAAGTTGAAACTAGGTCACCAATTTTTTTCTTCAAATGATATAATAAATAATATAGATAATTGAGCATCAACACATTACTGAAGTATGAATTTTAGCTTTTAAATTGATTAGCACATGAAGGAATACATAGAGGCATTGGAAATGCAAAATATTGCTCAAAGACAACTCTACACAGAGTTGAGTTGGAACTTGGAAACTCATATTATCAAAAATTAAATCACTGTATCACCTTTTCTAGCAACTCCCACTCTTCAGGTGTTGGAATTGTCATTTGTTCTAACTGATGCTATTTGACTTGAAGATTTGTTAACAATTCATGATTCAAAGTGGAACTTGTCTTGGATTCTTCAGTCAATTTTTCATTCAGGGTTAGCAATGGTTTGATGGGATCCAAATAAGTCACCACATATAGGTTCTAAGGAAACTAGTCCAAATCAATCTTCCTTGCATCCTCCATATTCTTTCTGAAATCATTCTTTTTGACGAATTGCTCATTTGTGTCAAAAGCCTTTGGAAAACCAAGCTCTGTGAAGTTCCTTACCTTTTCACCCACCTTCTTCATCTTGTCTGTAGCCAAATGAAAATATTCCTTTGTTTCATGCATTCTCAAACACTTTTCAATGACAAATGACAACATCACTGATGTAGCAAGCCGATTACTAATCCCTTTTGATTTCAAAACATTGTCACTGGCTTTGTAAACTGTTTGTTGAATTTGATTTATTGATTTCTCTAATGGCCGCACATTTTTGTAGTCCATTAAATATTTTTTGAGCTTATTATGTTGTTTGATAACATCAATCAATTGAAACATGTCACACAAATGATCAATCCCTTGAATTATTTCATCCTAGATCTTTTGTTTCATATGCCTCATTGTTTCTCTACAAAATGCAGATAACTTATTTTGACAAGACTTAATTTCATTTTTTGCTTCCATCAGCTCTTCCTCCAATCTTTCATTTCTTTTTCTCTACTTATCCAATTTTTGTTCCCACTATGCATTTCCATTTGCAATGCTTAGTCTTAATTTTTCTAAAGTGGATTTTTCCTCATCATATTTCTTGTTTCTCTCATCTAGCCTTTGCTTTAGTTCATTCACTGTAGTCTCATTTTTCTTATCCTCTTTGCTTGTTGATGTAGAGACATATTTTTTAATTCTTTTTTCTAATTCATTTCTCTTATTATCTGCTACTTACCTCTTTGCTTTCTCATTTGCTAGGTCTTCCTGTAACTTTTCAATTTGAGTCTACAACCTTTTTTTCTCTCTATCTTTCTTTAGCAATTATGTGTACACCAATTCATTGTTCTTCTTTGATACATTAATTTTGTTAGTATTTCTGAGTCCAGAAAAATCCAATTGAAAATTGTTCACCTCAAATTCAGATGGAGCCATTTGATTTGCTGGTTTTTTTTGAAGTGCACATGCAAATAAACTATAAAGTTATTTTCAAAATGGGGACATCGCTAGGTTGATGAGACTTGACCCTCAGGATTAAAGAGTTAAGATTTAAGGCTTTTTCATAAAATATTTTGGTCTAAGTTAGGCAATATTAAATGTTAAACAAGAGCACAATGACTGATAGACCTAAATAATTAATAAA
Organism: Sequoia sempervirens; assembly: GCA_007258455.2. Taxonomy (NCBI): domain Eukaryota; kingdom Viridiplantae; phylum Streptophyta; class Pinopsida; order Cupressales; family Cupressaceae; genus Sequoia; species Sequoia sempervirens. The sequence goes on along the minus strand of VDFB02157493.1, from coordinate 32,214 downwards.
ATCTCAACCATTGATTTTTGAAAATCTAATGGTTCTAGTGTTATTCCAAAGGTTTCAATTTGCAAGTCTAGTGCTTCAAGGATTTACTTCTGGAATGCATCTATAGCTGTCCATCGAAAATTCATCAAACGATCCCTCTTTTAAAATAAACTTTATGCACATGCATAATTTAAAATGGGGACATCGCTAGGTTGATGAGACTGAACCCTTAGGATTAAAGAGTTAAGTTTTAAGGTTTTTTCATAAAATATTTTGGTTTGACTTAGGCAATATTAAATGGTAAATAAGAGCACGATGACCGACAAACCTAAATAATTAATAAAATCTCAACCATTGATTTATGAAAATCTAACAGTTCTAGTGTTATTAAGGAGGTTTCAATTTGCAATTCTAGTACTTCAAGGATTTACTTCCGGAATCCAACTATAGTTGTCCATCGAAAATTCATTGAACGGTCCTTTTTTTATAACAAACTTTATGCACATGCATAATTTAAAATGGGGACATCGCTAGGTTGATGAGACTCAAACCTCAGGATTAAAGAGTTAAGATTTAAGGCTTTGTCATAAAATATTTTGGTCTGACTTAGGCAATATTAAATGGTAAACAAGAGCACAATGATCGACATACCTAAATAATTAATAAAATCTCAACCATTGAATTATGAAAATATAAAGGTTCTAGTGTTATTCCAAAGGCTTCAATTTGTAAGTCTAGTACTTCAAGGATTTACTTTTGAAATGCAACTATAGCCGTCCATTGAAAATTCATCAAACGGTCCTTCTTTTAAAACAAACTTTATGCACGTGCATAATTTAAAATGGGTACATCACTAGGTTGATGAGACTCGACCCTCAAGATTGAAGAGTTAAGATTTAAGGCTTTGTCATAAAATATTTTTGTCTAACCTAGGCAATATTAAATGGTAAACAAGAGCACAATGACCAAAAGACCTAAATAATTAATAAAATCTCAACCATTTATTTCTAAAAATCTAACGGTTCTAGTGTTATTCTGGAGGTTTCAATTCAAAAATCTAGTGCTTTAGAGATTTACTTCAAGAATGCAACTATATCTGTCCATTAAAAATTCACCGAACGGTTGTGGTTATATTGATTCACAAATGTTTTATCTTATGCATTTGAAAATAGGTTTAATTCGCCAATGGATATATTTTTTTGGTTTGAAAAAAAGTTTTAATCACCAACAAAATTGTTTTTCTTGTTTTGAAAACAGGTTTAATTTGCCAATAGAATTTTTTTCTAGGTTTGAAAATCGATTTTAATCACCAATGAAAATATTTTATTGGTTTAAGAAAAAATTGCAATTCGCCAAGATTTTCCATAGACCTCTACCAGTTAGAAAAGATTTTCCAATTGAGACGATTTTTTTTCCTGAAAAATGAAAAAAATTCAGCACTAAAATTAATATTTTCTCAAGAAGTATACAAGATTCGCAAGATTTTACACCTTCACTGAGGGGGGGGTTCCTTAAATTTTTCCTTGATAAGGTCCTAGAAAAGTGTGAAGGAGTATTACAACACTTCACAACACTTTTGCAAGGCATCATAAAATTATTATTGATTCACAAGGGTCCAGGACCTAATGTGAATGTGTTGACCACATTACAACATTAAATCAAGGAAAAAATAGGCCAACATCTATAAGAAAGACCCAAATGAGTATGAAAATGTCCAAAGATATATTTTTCTATGCTACGTTTAGCCCCCACTTTAGTGAGAGGATGAACTTGCTTCAAACTCACACTAAAGTAGACATTGAAGAGGGATCCAATCATACCAATGTGGATGACAAAGAATGATAGAGATCAAAGGAGGTTGCGCAAGCCCCCAAGATCTAAGATCCAAAGTCAAACCAACATAAGCACAAAAGGACACACAAGGTGAATTATTTGTAGCAAAATGCGATACATGATCATGTAATGACAATAACTAGAAGGAAGAAAAGTACAAATGAAAAAATAAAAGGTGGATCAAGCTTCAACCATTTATCCAACACGATGTGGATCAGATCTAGGCTATTTGTCCAAAAATGCATACTCACTTTGAGGCAACAAAACTCTTGGCTATCTGCCAGATGAGAGGTCCAAAAAGGTGAGAAAAATACACTCATGGTTGGTATCCACTCACACACACACACAAGTGGCTATGGGGAAAGTCATGCCTCAAAATGGGCTTCCCGCTCAACCATACCACAGTTATACCTCGTGATAACTTTAATAAGGCACCATAATGAAAATGATTTTGAATGGCAAGTAAAAATTTTGTTAAAGGGGATTTTTCTTTGTTCATGTAAGGTCTTCATCTTAGGGAACATTGTTCCTAATGTCTCTAAGAGAGGACAAGTCATGGGATGCCTTGTTCACATAATTTCATGTTGGTAGATCATACACTCTTGGATGACATCAAACCCAATAACACCACCAAGAAGAGGACACATCACAAAAAATAAAAATCATGCCTTGAAATTTGCAAAATGATGTCATCTATGCATGCCCCCACTTTAAAGCAATTGCTACACCATCACTATGATAAATTGATTTAAATTAGCCAATGATAAATGAAAGAAGACATGAGATCCAACTTGGAAAGCCCTATGCCAAGTCATATGTTTATGAATTGAGCTACATCATGAATAAGTATGTCACATGCGAGTTCACTTAAGACATGTTATCCAAATCCCAAGCTTGCTCTTATATGTTCATGAAAGGTTAACGACTAGTCAAAAGAGACAATGACAAGTGACATATGAGGATAAGGCTAACTAACCCTTTTCCCCCACTTAGTGCAGGATAAGGATGAGTCGAATAGGATGAAAGGAAGTATTAGGTGGAGGAATTAGGTGCTTCAACACAAGGAAGAGCACCAGAATCCTTGAGCTACTGAATTTTGTTGTTAAAGTCTTAGATGAAAGTGGAGAGAAGGAAGGTAACCCTAGATCTTTCTTAAAAGAGTATTATATGTCAATTTGCTTCATGTGTTCATTGTATCTATGTGAAGGAGGGAGATTGTATCCGCTACCATAACAATCTTCCAAGTCAGATGAAGGGGGTTTATGCTTTTGAGAAGGATTGGTTTTGTCACGAGAACATAAATCCTTTTTAAAGTGATGTGTCATTCCTTCATGAGGTATGGGAGTTATATATCCCCCATCAATATCATGGGTTAATGTTGTTGATGCAAAACCAAGTTGAACATATAAAACACAAGGTTGTTTTGGTGATATTTCACACTCTCTCCTAAAGGAAGGTGTGAAACCACAATTGTTACTAGAACTTGTGTCTGAAAATGAACCGTTTGTATATGACTCTTTGGACCATGAGGATGAGATTTTGGAAATTTTATTGAAAGGAGGTGTAGAATCTAATTACGCCCAATTATCACTAAAGAGTTTTTTTGGAGGTGAAGGATTAGCATCAACTTGTATAGGTTCAAGTTGTGATATAAGAATGAAAGTATTAGGGGAGTTGGAAATGTTGTGATCATTTGATTCATAGCTTCATTCATCTACATCAATCGTGTATATATTGTTGTTGTAGTCAACTTTCATTACACAATGAAGGGTAGATGGGACTCCTTTCATAGCATGAATCCATGGTCTTCCTAGGAGAAGATTGTATGGAAGGGGTCCTTGCATGATATGTATAGAGGTAGGTAACACTATAGGTCTAACCTCAATAGGTAATGTGATCATCCCTAGTGGTTTCCTATTAACATTGTCAAAGCCACAAATATGAACATTATTAAGTTGAATGAGATTTTTTTCCATGCCAATTTTGTTTTGGAGATCCATGCTACAAACATTAATTTCTACTCCATTGTCTATGAGGGTGTGCCTAACTAAAGTTTCATTAATGATCACCTTTATCATCAAGGGGTCATTCTTGCTTTGAATCTCAAGTGAGGGTAATTCATGTTTAGGGAATGTGATTTCTGACTGGGTGACTTGCATGGGATGAGAGGAGGATGTTACATTATTTGAGTTTATTTAGGATTGGATCTCCTCCTTTATTTGCAATATTTCTTGGAATATAAACTTGAATGTAGGTGATAGTTGAATAAGTTGCCATACAGATATATTAGCAGGAGTCTTTTTAAGGTCGCCAACACTAGGAACACTATGTTGAGGGAAAGGTAATGGAGTGGGAGTGATGTGTGTTCCCCTATATGTTTGAGTCACTAAGTTACAACTTAGTTGCTACAAAAATTGTTACGATTAGATTGCATCATGGATTTCAAGAAATCTCTTAGTTTTTGTGTGATTCACTAGTGGGAGGTGGCTTAGGAAGCTCACTAATTAAAGGAGATCCCACTTGTGTCATCATAACCTCAATAATATTGTCTTTATTTGCATGACTTGTTAGTGAAGGGGATTCTAATGTCACTTTATTATCTTCACCTAGGGAAGGTTTATCATTTGAAGGATATGTGTCAATGTTCACATTTTCTTGCACCATGATATTCTCCCTAGGAGGAGAGTTTTTAGGAGAACTAAAAGCTATTTTTTTTTGACATTCAAAGGTTGGTTCTTGTAAAAGGAATTCATCACAAGTAGGGGAATGATCAATGGTTGAATTTTCTTGCTCAATAAGGGTTTCACTAAGTGAAGGGCGACAACTAAGATTCTCATGATCTTTATCGATTGTGTTTTCTAATATCAAAGTATCTTCTTCACAATTATGAGAGATACTAGGAGAAGGAAAAATGTTATTGTCATGATTACCTATGGTTGTGGTGTCGTGTTCATCAATGTCTTTTCCACTAAAATTTATAAGAGGAGAGAAACAACTAGGCTTCTCAAAACTCTCATTAATTGAGTCTTTTACTAAAATATCTTCATCACCAATAGGAGAGATATTAGGAGAAGAACAAATATGTTCATTAGGAATGTCCAAGGTTGTATTATCTTTCACTAAAACACTCTCATAGGGAGGGGATAGGAAATATTTCTTAAAACATGTCTAAATATGTAAGACTCTAACATTGTTTGAACAAAAATGAAAAGCACGTGTAACCATTTCATGCAATGTTTTAGCAATGTAAACAATGTATGTCCAAATATGCAAAACACTTTTATCCAATGTATTCAAGGCTTTAAGAATGCAAAAAATGTATATCCCAAAATGAAAAGCACTTTTATCAAACTTATGCAAATTTTTATGAATGTAAATATTCTATATCAAAAAGTGAAAAGTGCTTTTATACCTATGATGCAAAGTTTTAGAAATGTGAACATTTTCAAATCTAATGATGCTTGCTATTGAAATGATTTAAAAAATGAGCACACTAAATTGATTTTTTTGACCTAGATGCATAAAAAAATGTTCTCAAAACTTTTCAGACTTATAGTATATGGTACCAGGAGGCTTAGGAAGCATGGGAATGAGGTTTTTGACACTGTCATAGACACTTAAAAATCTAGTCTGGGACTAATTCGCCCAAAATGGTGAATGAGTCCCAGTAAGGTTTTTATTTCAAAATTTTCAGAAATTTTCAATTGGTTATGATGATTTTATGTTTTATGAATTGAATACTAAAGGAAAATGTAGTTTTCATATTTTTTTCAATGATTTGAGATGTAAAAATGCAAACTATATGCACTTTCAGTAATGCAAAATTTAAAACCCTAGAATGCAAATTAACTAATGCAAAATGCAATGCAATGTTAATGCAAGATAATTCTAGGATGATGATGGAATCCAAAGTCAGAATTGAAGGCATTCAAAATTTAGGTTCACCAAAATGAACCAAATATTTTTGTCACCTCTTTCACCTCTAGGGTTTTGCACCTAAAAGGAGAGAGACAAAGATCAACACTTCATCAAGAACAAACCCTTGAGATTTCAATGCAAAGGAGATTGAAATATGGAAAAGGGAAGGTTCTAGGGACTAAAAAATAGAAAATAAGGGTTCACCACCAAGTGTAAACTTGGAAAATATAAGATGTTTGAAAACACATTGTGAAATGCAAAAAAGACCTAGAGATGCAAATAAAGCCAAACATAAAGGAAAAGATGTAAATGGTGTACACCTAGAAATTAGAAAGTGATGAAGAGGAGCTCTAGAATCCTACACAAATCATTGTTGAATCCCATTGGGACTCATACACCAAGTTGGGTAACTTAGTCTTGTTTCAGGGAAATTTTGTCAGAACAGGTTTCAGACAAAAGGGTACTTAGAACTGCAAAAACCTCTTTTTGGGCCTGGCAGTGGGACTCACACACCACTGATGGTGACTTAGTCCATTTATATATTTTAGGAAATTCAAAAGTGAAATTTTTAGCTCCCAGTCTGTACGTTAGCCCCTGATAGGTTTCTAAATCCAAAACTACAAAATTTGATCTGTAGGTGTTCTCCAAACTTCTTCTAGGGATTTGACTACTTTAAATGACTTTGATGATTTTTTGACAACTTTTCCAACATTTCTCTTTGACAAATATGGACACAAGACCTACAAAAAACATGCAAAGAGGGGAAAGAGTGTTAAGGGTTAGTGAATAGGAGTTTTCCTTGGTCAAACCTCGATTTGTTAATTAAACCCTTGAAAATGAAATGAAATGAAAAGAGTGTGATGAATGAAAAACATGCAATACTAAAACTCACCAAACCCTTGAAGTAGAAATTTGAAGACATGCAAGTAGAAGCTCCAATTGATGTAGACTTGAAGATGCTTGAAATGCCTAAAATGCTGAAGTGAATGCTTTATAATTGATGGAATGCTTGAGTGAATGAATGAGTGAATGGGGCTGAAATGAGAGGGGAAAACCCTATATTTACATTTGATTATGAAAAATTTCCTAAAAATACATCACAAGCTGACCTTAGGTCTTAGAAAATAATATTCCACTAGAATTTTGAAATAATTTTGATTTTTGAGCCAAAGGGGACTCATTCGCCCCTAGTGGCGAATGTGTCTTAGGCATTTTAAGTGGGTGTCAAAAATTAAGATGTATTAAATTATGTTTAATGGGATTATTCTAAAAAATAAACTTAAGTAAGGCCTATAAGTGTATAATGGGGCCAATTAAGCATAAGAAAGGGTCAAATTATTGACGAAAAGCCTAGAAAAGCATGAAAAATAGTTACAAAACTTTACAAAACTTTGAAATAAGGCTTGGTAAGTGATAAAAAGAGGTTGTTTAAGAGAAATATATTAATAAGGTCCTAGAAAAGTGTGAAAGTGTGTTACAACACTTCACAACACTTTTGCAAGGAATCATAAAATTCTTATTGATTCACAAAGGTCCAGGACCTAATGTGAATGTGTTGGCCACATTACAACATTAAATAAAGGAAAAACTAGGCCAACATCCATAAGAATGATCCAAATGAGAGTGAAAATTTCCAAAGATACATTATTCTACGCTATATTAGGGAATAGGGGTTTTCCTTGGTCAAACCCCTTGTAGGTAATTAAAACAAATGATGAGATAATGAAATGAATGAATGAAATATAAAGCAAAGAACATGAATAATGGAAAATGATACCTCAAACAATTCCTTGTAAATGATGCTTTGTAAATCTGCAACTTAACATGAAATGGCCATGAAGGATGCAAATCTTGATCTTGACAATAGGTGTAGAACACTGATTGATCTTGGATCTGCAATGTTACATCACAACACTAGCTCAATAACATGCTTGATGCTTGATATCCTTGACATGATGATGGATCTTGAATTTTTGCAACAATTGATAAAGAAATCTTCTCTTGAATGCCTTAGAAATGATCTTGAATGCTCTCTAGATGATCTTGTGAAGTCTTGGAATGATTAACTCTTGAATGCTTGACTTGATAACATGTAGGCCTTATGAAATAATGGTTTGAAAGATCATTTATATAAGAAATCCATCTAATATCCTACGTATTAGATCCCAAAGGCCGACATACTTGAAATTTGAACTTAAAAACCAATTTTCCCACTCAAAACCTTAAAAATAGGCCAAATGAGACTCATACGCCACCAGTGGCATATGGGTCCCACAAGGATGGGACTAATATTCCCAAGGTGGCATATGGGTCCCACAAGGCCTATTTTGATTGCTAAAGTGTTGAGTGTGTAAATTAAGTTTATTTATTAATTTTGTCAAGTTTTTGATTAAAATATACCCTGGGATTCCAAATATAGGGTCTTAGGGGCCTATTAATGATGATATTAAGGTCATAAATGAAACAAAGCCCAAAATTCAATGTGAAAGTGTAAATAAATACACTTCACAACATTAAATTAAGAAAAAATAGGGTCTATTTAGCAAAAAAGGGCCCTAGATCCCATGTGAATGTGTAAAACACATTACAACACTAGATTAGGCCCACTTAATTTACAAGCCTCCTAAATTTAATGTAAAGGTGTAAATAAATACACTTTACAACACTATATTAAGGAAAGGTTAGGTTTATTTAGTTTTAAAAGGGCCCAAAACTTGGTGTGAATGTGTAGAACACATTACAACACTAGATCAAGGTGATATCAAATCCAATTTATCATTAATTATTCTAAAATTAAGTAAGGAAAAGGTGTAACTTTTTTTGTCATTACATCTAGTCCTCACTTTAGTGAGAGGATGAACTTGCTTCAAACTCACACTAAAGTAGACATTCAAGAGGGGTCCAAGTGTACCAATACAGATGGTCTAGGATAAAAAAAGGTTACGGAGGCAATCAATCCCCCAAGATCCAAGATCCTAAGTCAAACTAACATAAGCTAAAAAGGACAAAAACAAGGTGTATAATATGTAGCAAAACAAGATACAAAAGCATGAAATGTCAATGACTAAGAGATAAAAACAAAAATAAATAAGAATAAAAAGAGGTGGATCAAGCCTTGACCATTTGTACAACATGATGTGGATTAGATCTAGGCTATTTGTCCAAAAATGCATGCTCAGTCTAAGGCAATGAAACTCTTGGTTGTCTGCTAGGTGAGTAATCCAAGAAGGTGGGACACATATGACTGATATATGCTCACATACACATGCGAGTGGCTAAGGGAAAGTCATGCCTTAGATCAGCTTTCTATACAACCATAGAAAAGTTATATGTCCTAATAACTTTGATAAGACGCCATGCAAAAATAAACTTTGAGCTTGATGAGGAAAGAAAATCTTCATATGCTTGAAACTCATGAACAAACAAGATGGCTTCACAGGCATGCAAAGTGTGTTATGCAAGGTGGCCATATAATAGATGTTGTAAATGTGAAATTGTGTAAGGAATGTTCAAAGGGATTTTTCTTAGTTCATGCAATGTATCTTCTTATGGGACATTGTGCCTAATGTCTCCAAGAGAAGACATGTCAAATAAATATCATGCTCTTAGAGGAAATCAAGCCCAATGACACCACCAAGAAAAGGACACATCGCAAGAAAAAAGAAAATTGCACAATGAAACATGAGTGTCAATGTATTCCCCCACTTTAAAGTGATTGCTAACACCATTACTATGAGAAATTTCTTTAAAGTAGGACAAGACATGAGAGATTATTTAGAAAATTCAATCTACTGAGTGATATTGTAAGAATGGAATACACTTCAGTTGGAGAGGTTCTGGCATGCGCTGAAGGGATTGAGAAGATAGATTTGACTCTTGGTACTCTAGATGGTGTTGAAGAAGTTCTGATAGAGTTGGAATCTCTAAAGAAGATGTTGACTACAACAAAGGAAGGATAGGAAAAAGGAAAAATAGTCTGGGAAGGTATTTTGAAGGAGCTTCAAATCTCATCATCATCTAGTTGATATATGGTTCTTTTTTTTCTTTCCTTTAATGATTTTCAATTGTTTTTGGCACACCTTTTGTACTTTACGTTAAAGGGGGAGTGAAGTGGTGGATTGTTAGTGATAGGGGGAGAAGTGCTGTGAATAGAGAACTCTGTAAATATTCTTTTTGGTTTTGGCACATGTTTCCATCAATGACAAAGGGGAAGATTGTTGGAAAAATGAAGAACATCTCATTTTGTTACTTTTTGTTTGTCATTGATGTCACCATGATATATGAGTTGCAACTACAAGATCAAGGCTATAGTTACTCTGGTATTCTAGTCCAGTATCTGAACCAATATTTTGCTTAAATCCTCTAGTATTTTGATCCACATTTTTTTTCTAGTCAACATTGTTGCTTTCGGTTTTAGGAAATGGTTTGCAAATACTAGGAGAACATACTTTCGATATTTCACATATCTAGTGCTTGTAAAAAATGCTTTTTTTCTTTTGGTTTGAAGTCTATTCCTGGATGTCTTAATAAATTGTGTAAAGAATTAAATAGTCTTGTTATGCAGATATATGTGTGACCCATTTTAAGTCTACGTTGACTTGTTGAAGTGTGTGGGTTATCCTTTTTTTTTGAAGATTGAGGCTGACAGATTATATTCTTGGTAAATATAAAGTGTATCTAATTAGGATGACCTAATTGATGCTTGTGAAGAAGATTGTGTAAATATAATGGATAGTTTTTGAAGAAGGTGAGAGTGATTTTGTGTGAAGAAGTGAAGTAGTGCAAACATGATGAAATGTGTTAAGTCTATTTATTGAGCTTTATTTGGAACTGAATCTACACTTATTAGGTATATTTTGTCAGTTCATTTTTTGGATGAAAGCCATTCAATGATTGTAATTTTGTAGGTAGTGAGCCAACCATTTTGTGATATTCTATAACTAGTTATATAATATTGTGAGCTAACATTCACCGCGGTTTTTCCCATTTTGGGTTTTCCATGTAAAAATCCTGGTGTTCTTGTGTTCTTTGATTTCATGTTCTGTCAATGCTTTTATTTATCTCTGCTATTGTTTGCATTGGAATAATTGGATGGTATCTGATCAAAAAATTTAAGAAGATATCGATTCACCCCCCCTCTTAGTATCTTGGATCTTTAAAAATTGGTATTAGAGCTTGGTTCTTCTGGTAAAGCCTAATAGCTTGAGGGAGATCCTAAAGATGGAATAAATGAATGATAAAGGGGAGCTCCAGATTGCTCTTGAAGATCTCGATAAGGTTGAAAGAGAAAACAAAGATCTGAAAGAAAATCTTGAAGATGTGAATGAATGTTTCTGAAAATTAAAGGATCATTTGAAAAGATTCAAAGATATCAATTGAAAAGATTCAAAGATAGGCATAAGGAAGTAACTGATTAGTTGAAGAAGGCTAATTAAGATATTTTCAGTTTGGAAGTTCAAGTGGAAGAGAAGAAAAGAATTGAAGAGTGTCTAAACAAGTTGGTACAAAGCAAGTCTGAAGATTGCACCAAGCTTGAACAAGAAATTGTGAACCTGAAAGTGGATCTGGAGAAGGCAAAACTTTGTGAAAAAAAGTTCAATTCCAGCTTAGATAGGATTGATGAATTAATTGCAAGACAAAAACCAAGCAAAGACAAAGGTGGCCTAGGCAATGATGTTAGTGAAAGCTCAAAAACTGAGAATAATCAGAAGACTCTAGATAAAGGAAAGCAAAAAGAAAATTCAAAAAACTCTGCTAGGAGACCTCTACTGAGACAACCTAATGCACAAAGGTGCCCTTCTTTTAATGGAACTTTATTTTCATGCAATAATTTTGGTCATAGGGCAACTGAATGTAGAAGTGGGATGAATCAATTCGTTGGTCCTTTCTCTGGTCAATGTTTTTCATGCAAAATATTTGGACAGAGGGAAAGTGAATGTAGAACCATGATGATGAATTAGTTTAATGCAAGAAGAATGAGTCAATATTTCAATGGCTATTGTTGTACTTGTAACATGTATGGACATAAAGCTAATCATTGCAGAATAAGGAGTCAATCTAATCAAAGGAATATTGTCTTCTATAACTGCAACAAACCAAGACATGTTTCAAGAGTCTACAAAAGCAAGAAGAACAAGGAAACCAATTCGACAGAAAAGAATGAATCTGTGAAGAAGGTTGAAAAAGATGAGATTAAGGAAGAGATGAGCAAGATTTGGAGAAAGAAAGAAGAGCTAGAAACAACTGGTGACTCTGTGCCCTCATCCGGTACATATGATTTATTTGGTAATTAGACCTAGCAAGATCACAGGGGGAGTATTATCAAAAAATTGTAAGAATCCCTTGGATAGATGGTGTGTCAGAGGTAGACACAAGGAAGAGAAATGAAGATTGAGTTTTCAGAGGTTATGGAAAAGGAATAGGTAGAAAATATGAAGAGATAATTCTTTGTAGAGAAAATTAGGGTTTTCATGTGTAAAAAGGAGTTTTTAGTAGCTTTTTGAATGTGCTGCAATAAATCCAATTTAGAGTAAATCATTATTTTATAAAGAAAATGATCAAGGGATTTTGTTCATTCGAGGATTTGAAGAATTGGATATTTTTTGGAGTGTTCTTGAAGATAATTGGAGTTTGAGCTGTGGAAACCCTAGCTATAGTTTTGTGTGCTAAAAAAGGTATTTATAATTCCTAAGCTCTTATGTTTTGGTGAATCAGCTTGAATTCAGTACTAGTAGAATGGAAACTCCTGTAGCTGAGGCCCTCTTATAGAAAGTACTCATTGAAAGTATTTGAAGGCGATCCCATGGGTGTATTTTCTTCAATTTCGCATGGTGTAATGTCGACCAAGGATACTAGGATGATGATTAGAGTTAAGTTAGAGGAGTGCATTCATGTAAAAATGATTGACCTATGGAAAAAGGAGCTTACTGGTGATGACTCTAGGGTAAAACCTGAGTATTTGAATGTGGTTGACAAAAGGTTGGACGTCTGGAACAATTTCCCTAATTTTAGTTGTGATGATAAGTTTGTGAAGTCAGTTCTAAGAAAAAATTATGAAAAATTTCTCTAGAATGATAGGCCACACTTGATAATGAAAGAAGTGAATAGGGCTGTAACTGGTCTTTGGGATAAAGGAATAGTACTTGTGTTAAAATTTGTAAAGAATGAGGTAGTGGCAAAACTCACTAGAGTAGCATTTGACAAAAGAGCCCTAGCAACAAAGACTATTACCAATCCAACAATGAAGTATGCATCTCTCATGATAGGTCACAAGATATATTTCACAAATAGGGAGAATTTTGTTTCAACCACATCAATCTATACTAGCTATGATATGGTAGTAAAACGTGCAAATTATGATCTATGTGAGCTTCTTCGATTACAATTGTTAGAAAAAATAAAGTAGACAAAGGAGAATAAGTATGCCTTTAAATTTGGTTCATTGATCATATGTTTATTATTTTATTTCATGAAAAGACTCCCTGGGAAGAATGAAGATGTATTTTGGAACCCATCTAGACCAGTGGGACATAAAATCTTTGATCATATGTATAGCCTTGGTAACTTGAATGCTCAAGAAGATTCCTTAACAACTTTCTTTGCAGTATTCAAAAGAAATCTGAATGAAAGGGAAATAATTCTGAGGAAAATTGTGGAGAAGTATAAGCATGGCATCATATTTCATGTCTCTATTGATGAATGCATGATTGAGGCTATAGAACCTTGAACTATCTGGATTCAACCTCTTGGATATGAGATAATAGAAGAAGAAACTGAAGGCTATGTGTAGATTTTGCTAAAGAATCCAAAGGACCCCAATGAACCTAGAATTGGGACATATGCAGAGTAATCTATGGAAATTCATATGGAACAACAAAAGCCTAAAATTAGGAAGAAAGTGGAGAAAACACTTAAATATGCTAGTTTCATTGATGAGGAGATTTCCCTTGGAAGGGCTAAGGCAGCACTAAGAGAGGAAAAATCATCTAGTCTGAGAAGATCTAGTAGAAATACCTCTGCAAATTCCTCTTCAACCCCTACAGCTACAATTGAACATGGAAATGTTGATAAAGGTAAAGGTCCTATTTCCTCCAGACCTACTACTAGATCCAGGAAGTAGAAGGAAACTCCTTCGGTTGCCCCTGCTAAGAGAAGAAGGAAAGAGAAGGAAATGAGATGGAAGAATACGAGTGTTATAGATGATCAAGAAGAAGAAGAAGATCCTAAAGCAAAGCTTGTAAGGAGAAGAAGAGGAGGTTTACCCTCCGGTGAAGGTACATCCATAGATGTTGTTGGTTCTAAAAGAGTACACATTTTGTCTTCATCTGAAGATGAAGAAGAGCATGAGTATGGTATACATATGCACACCAAGCATGAATCAAAGAAGGACATGGTAGCTGATGAAACCTCTGTGGACTAGAAAGATGAACAAGATATTCTGATAAGTTCTGGTCCTAGATATAAACTTGAAACAACTCTAAGTACTTTGGTAACTTTTGAAAATATGCTTCAACCCACAACTCAATACTATGACAATGTCAGAGAAGAAGACAAGAGAACACTACTATTAGTTGTTATTGAGTATGTCATTATTTTAGAAGTAAAATGGAATAACATAAAGAAATAGGTTCCTAAAAGTTTGTGGGATGATTTGATGAAAATAAGATCTCAGACCATTGTGTTTGAAGAAAAGATTAGAAATGCAACATATAACAAGATTGGGTCTTCCTTGACCCTTGATGATTTGGAATCCCTAAAGAAGATCTATGCTGAATTGTTATGGATGAAGGGTAGGGTAAATATGTTGATGAAAAGAAACAAGAAGTTGGAAAAGAAAGTGAGGAAGGAAACAACTAAAATTATCTAGGAGATAGTAGAAAAGTATGGTATGCTCAAAACCGGTGATGATACTGCTACTGAAAATGCTGAGGAAAATGTTCCTCTGGAAATAGGTAATGAAAATATTTCTGATAATTTTGATGTTGAAATTAATATTGGTAATGAAGCTAATGAACAAAATGAGGGAGAGGATGAGTCTAGAATGCATAATGATGCTCCTCCAGAGCATACTAAAAAAGAAAAGGTGAAAAAGAGCAAGGTAATGAGGAAGAAAATAATGGAAATGCTGAAGCTGATGGTCAGGGAATGAAGAAGAAGGACAAGACAATCTTGAGGAAGAGGACAACAATGACAAAGATAATGATAAATATAAAGATGAAGATGAAGGTGAAAAGGATGAAAAGAAAGAGGAAGAAGAATAAGAGGTAGTCGAGGAAGATAAAGAAAAAGAAAAGGGAGGGGAAAAAAGATAATTATGGAATCCTCCAGGAAAAATGAAGAAGAAAAATAGATTATGAAATCATTGAACCATCTCGGTGATTCATCTTCTGGTGGTGATGTACTGAAAGGTTTGCTATATAAGTAGATTAGAATTAAATTGATTATTCCCCAGGAAATTTTGAAACTCCCTATGATTGAAGGCTATGTTGATGTGGAAAAGATGTCTCCTATACATAAAGTTGTGTTGGATGATGCTATGCAAGCATCCAAAAGAAAGGAAATTCTTGAGACACATAAAAAGGGAATGAAACTGATAGAAGATGCTCTTAAAGCATTACAGGAAGCTACGCCCGATACATCCATTGATACATCTCTCACCCCCATTGAGAATATGTGATTATTATTAGACTCCTTCAAGGAGTATTCCTTCAGACTTAATGAAAAGAAAAGACACAAGATAGAAGAAAACTTGGTGAAGAAAAGGATGTTGGCCTTGCATGAAAAATGTGCTCTGGCACACTCGTGTGTCCAAAAGAGTCTGAAATCAGTGAAGGTCTGTGAGTTTGAGGTAGATTTTTTCTCTCCTACTACTTGAAGTGGTTGGATGCCACTCAAAATACCAAGATTTTCATGGACTCCATTGAGTCCCAGTTGTCTATTGTTTCTAGTATTTATAGTGCATCTAAAGATAAAGAAAAAATCATTATGGAAGGCCATCACTACACACAAAGAAAATTTCTTTCCCTTGCAGAAATAAAAAGAAGAAATCATCAAAAAAATTTAGTCTATTGAGTGATATTGTAAGAATGGAATACACTCCGATTGGAGAGGCTCTGGCATGTGCTAAAGGGCTCGAGAAGATAGATTTGACTCTTGATACTTAGACGATGTTGAAGAAGTTTTGATAGAGTTGGAATTTCTAAACAAGATGTTGACTACAACAAAGGAAGGCTGGGAAAAAGGAAAAATAGTCTGGGAAGGTATTATGAAGGAGATTCAAATCTCATCATATTCCAGTTGATATATGGTTCTTTGTTAAATTCTTTGCTTTAATATTTTTTAGTTGTTTTTGGCACACTCTTTTTTGTTGATGTCAAAGGGGGAGTGAAGTGGTGGATTGTTAGTGATAGGGGGAGAAGTGTTGTGAATAGAGAACTCTGTAAATATTCTTTTTTGGTTTTGGCACATGTTGCCATCAATGAAAAAGGGGGAGATTGTTGGAAAAAATGAAGAACATCTCATTTTGTTACTTTATGTTTTTCATTGATGTCACCATGATATATGAGCTGCAACTGCAAGATCAAGGTTACAGTTATTCTAGTATTCTAGTATGGTATCTGAATTGACATTTTGCTTAAATCCTCTCGTATTTTGATCCACATTTGTTTTCTATTCAACATTGTTGATTTTGGTTTTGGGAAATGGTTTGCAGATACTGGGAGCACATACTTTCAAGATTTCACATATCTGGTGCTCGTATAGAATGTTTTTTGTCTTCTGGTTTGAAGTCTATTCATGGCCGAATTCCTTGATAAATTGTGTAAAGAATAAAATAGTCTTGTTATGTGGATATATGTGTGACCTATTTTAAGTCTATGCCGACTTGTTGAAGTGTGTGGGTTATCCTTTTTTTCGAAGCTTGAGGCCAATAGATAATACTCTTGGTAAATATGAAGTGCATCTAATTAGGCCGACCTAATTGATTCTTGTGAAGAAGATTGGGTATATATAACAGACAATTTTTGAACAAGGTGAGTGATTTTGTGCGAAGAAGTGAAGTAGTGCGAACATGATGAAATGTGTTAAGTCTATTTACTGAGCCTTTTTTGGAACTGGATCTACACTTATTAGGTGTATTCTATCAGTTCATTTTCTAGTTGAAATCCATTCAATCATTGTAATTCTATATGTAGTGAGACTTTATTTCTGGACAGTGAGTCCTGGCAGTGAGCCACCCATTTTGTGATATTCTATAACTGATTATATAATATTGTGAGCTAACACTCACCGTGGTTTTTCCCATTTTGGGTTTTCCATGTAGAAATCCTATTGTTCTTGTGTTCTCTAATTTCATGTTTTGTTAATGCTTTTATTTATCTATGCTATTGTTTACATTGGAATAATTGGATGGTATCTAATTAGAAAATTTAAGAAGATACTGATTCACCCCTCCTCTTAGTATCTTGGATCTTTAACAACTCTTTGGACCTTGAGGGTGATATTTGGATTCTTTATTGAAGCAAGGTGTAAAATCTAACGACCCCCAATTATCCTTATAGAGTTTTATTGTAGATGAAGGATTAGCATCAACTTGTATAGGTTCAACCTTTGACCTTGGAATGAAAGTATTAGAGTAGTTTGGCATGTTATGATCATATGATTTATAGCTTCATTCGACATGTTGTGATCATAAGAAGGTATATCTTGTTCTTGTAGGTGATAGCTGAATAAGTTTCCATACAGATATATTAGCAAGAGTCTTTATAAGGTCTTCAACACTAGGAAAAATATGTTGATGCAATGGTAATGAAGCGGAAGGGGTTTGCGGCTGCCTACATGTTTGAGAAACTATGTTATATCTCAATTGCTGAAAAAAATTTGTTGTTGTTAAGTTGCATCATAGATTTCAAGAAACCTCTTACTTTCTTATATGATTCACTAATGGGAGCTGACTTAGGAAGCTCACTAGTGAAAGGAGCTCCAATTTATATTGTCATAACCTCAACAATCTTATCTTTATTTGCATGATCTCTTAGTGAAAATTGGTCTAATGTCACTTCATCATCTTCACCTAAGGGAGTGTCATTACTAGTGTTTGAAAGATGTCTATCAATGTTCACATATTCTTGCTCCATGATATCTTCCTTAGGAGGAGATCTTTAAGGAGAACTAGAAACTAGATGTTTATGACATTTAAAGGTTGTTTCTTCTAAAATAACTTCATCGCATGTAGGGGAATGATCAATGGTTGAATTAGATTGTTCATCAATGATGTTATTGTCTTTCTCCATAATGTTTTCACACATAATATTCTCATGAATTTCATCCTTTGTGTTTTCTAACATCAAAGTATCCTCTTCACAACCAGGAGAGATACTAGGAGAAGAACAAATGTGATTGTCAATATTGTCCAATTTTTCACTCCTTTGTCCCATAATGTGCTCCAAAATAGGATAGGTGGGGGAAGAAACATAAAGAGGGTTGTCATACCTTAAAGGTTTGTTTATCTAACACCAACATATCTTCATCATTATCACAAGAGGAGAAGATGTTGGTAGATGAATGTGGGTAGGTTTCAATGGTCTCTCTTTGTCTTATGTTATCATCATGAATACTTATCATTATGTCCTATTGTTTAGTAATGTCTTACCTAATAGGAGAGGTAAGAGAAGAGAAACAACTAGGGTTCTCAAAAATATCATCGATGAGTTCTTCTAACACTAAAATATATTCTTCACAAGGAGGAGAGATATTGGGAGAAGAGAAAATGTGATTGTTATGATTACCCAAGGTTTCTTTCACTAGAATAATCTCACTCATAGAAGGGATACTAGGAGAGGGATCAATGATGAACAAAAAGAGAGGGGAAAGGACCTCATATTCATATGCACTTAATAAAACCTTCTTACAACACTCAACAAGATCTGAAAATAGAATGTGAAGTATGATAACTATAGATTATGGCAATGAAAACATGATGTAATGATTGTCCTAAAAATTTGAAATGCATCAATGATAGACCAAACATGCAAAAGGATAATGCAATTTTTAAATTTTGAACATGATAATTGAATGATTATGCTATGTAACAATGTGAGAATACAAATTTGAAATTAAGCAACGCATGAAATGAGCCAAATTAAGCTAGATCTAGTGAAATGCATATAAAAGAAACTTAGCCAATTGAAAAAAATAACTAATGGAAGCAAATAGAAGTACAAAAACAGGTTTTCAATGCTATAAAAGGCAGTTTCAGGGTTGATCTAGGACTAATCCGCCCAGAAGGGTGTATGAGTTCCAGTGAGGCTTTTTTCACAATTTTCAACACATTTTAAGTGGTTTTTATGCTTTTTAGTTTGTATGCTTTGTAACCTAAGTGAAAATGTAGTTTTCAGATGATTTGAGATAATTTGAGATGTAAAGATGCAAGCTAGATGCACTTTCACTAATGCAATATTTATAAACCCTAGAATGCCAATTAACTAATGCAAACCTTAATGCAATGTTAATGCAAGCAAGATCTAGGATGATGATGGAATCCAAATAAAAAAATGAAATTTTCTAAATGCATGTTCAAGTCAGGTTCACCATAATGTAACATAGAAAATTGAAACCCCAAGGGATTAGGACCTAGGTAAAAAAACTTTCTATGCTCCACATTCAAGAATGCCCTAGAGATCTCAATCAAAGGATGATAATAGGAGAAAGTGATCTGCAAAGGGAATATCCTAGGGGTTGATTATAAACTAATGAGGGGTTCACCACCAAGCTAGAGCTTGGAAAAATGTATGAAATGAAAGATCTAATGATTGAACTCAATGATACATAAAACTTCACTAAATGTACTATAAATGCAAATAATTCAGAACAACAAACTAGAAAAGTATAGAGGAGCACCTGGAAACTTGATAAAGCTTGAATGGAGGCTTAAAATTTTGAATAACCTAAAATTTTGGCTCACTGGGACTCATATGCCAGTCTGGGCATATCAATCCCAGATTAGGGTTTCTAGTTTGAAATAAGTTTATAAAAAAAGGGTATCTAAAACTATAAAATATGAAAAATGACCTAAAATAGGACTCATATGCCAGAACTGGCATATGAGTCTAGTTAGGGTTTTCTAGAACTTCAAAGTGATTCTACTCTCCTATCTTTTCTCTTTCTGCTTCACTTCATTTCCAGATTTGAATCCCTGATTTCAGACCTGTAGATGACTTTTTATTGAAGATTACAACCTTGCAAATGAGGGGATAATTCCAACAAATTTCTCCAAGATTGTAATCTAATCTTCAATGATCCTTCAAGCTCCAAGACACCTAGATCTGCAATCACACAGAGAGAGAGAGAGAGAGAGAGAGAGAGAGAGAGAGAGAGAGAGAGAGAGAGAGAGAGAGAGAGAGAGAGTTGATTGTTAGGGAATAGGGGTTTTCCTTGGTCAAACTCCTTGTAGGTAATTCAACCAAATGATGAGAGAATGAAATGAAGGCATGAAACATAAAGAAAAGAACATGAATCATGGACAATGATACCTTGAATGATTCCTTCTAAATCATGCTTTTTAAATCTGCACCCCAACATGAAATGGCCATGAAGGATGTAGATCTTGATCTTGACAATAGGTGTAGAACAATGATTGATCTTGGATATTCAATGCTACATCACAACACTAGCTCAATAACATGCATGATGATTGATATCCTTGACATGATGATGGATCTTTAATTGCTACAAAAATTGATAAATAAATCTGCTCTTGAATGCCTTAGAAATGATCTTGAATTCTCTCTAGATGATCTTATGATGTCTTGAAATGCTTAACCCTTGAATGCTTGACTTGATAACATGTAGGCCTTATGAAATAATGGTTTGAAATCTCATTTATATAGGAAATTTATCTAATATCCTATGTATTTGATCCCAAAGGCCAACATACATGAAATTTGAACTTAAAACCTTAAAAATAGGCCAAATGGGACTCATATGCCACTAGTGGCATATGGGTCCCACCTGGATGGGATTGATATTCCCAAGGTGGCGTATAGGTCCCACATGCCCTGTTTTGATTGCTAAAGTGTTGAGGAGTGTGTAAATTAAGTTTATTTGTTGATCTTTTCAGGTTTTTGATTAAATTATGCATTGGGATACCCAATATAGGGTCTTTGGGACCTATTAAGATCATAAATGAAAGAGGGCCCAAATTTCAATGTTAAAGTGTAAATAAATACACTTTACAACATTAAATTAAGGCAAAATAGGGTCTATTTAGCTAAAAAGAGCCTTAGATCCCATGTGAATGTG
The DNA here is from genome assembly GCA_007258455.2 of Sequoia sempervirens. NCBI lineage: Eukaryota > Viridiplantae > Streptophyta > Pinopsida > Cupressales > Cupressaceae > Sequoia > Sequoia sempervirens. The sequence continues at coordinate 11,187 of VDFB02157493.1, read as the reverse complement.
CAAAACACATTACAACACTATATTAGGTCCACTTAATTTACAAGCCTCCTAAATTTAATGTGAGGGTGTAAATAAATACACATTACAACACTGAATTAAGGAAAGGTTAGGTTTATTTAGTTTTAAAATGGCCCAAGACCTAATGGGAATGTGTAGAACACATTACAACACTAGATCAAGGTGACATGAAGTCCTATTTATCATTAATTATTCCCAAATCAAGCAAGGAAAAGGTATACCTTTTTATTGTTATTAAAATGCATATGTATACATACATACATGTATATGTGTATATGTATGGGTAAAACCACAAAAGTGGTTTACAATTTTAGTGAGGAAGGAAAAGTTGCAAAAAACAACCCCATGTAAAAAAAATTGGTTTTTGGGGTTCAAATGAACCCTTTGATTCAAGTGAACCAAAAAAGGGTTTGAATGAACCCTGGTTCAATTGAACTAGTTAAATGCAAGGTCCCACCATTCCTTCCAAAAAAAAAAAAACAACTTTTGAAAGGAGGTTCAAATGAACCTTGGTTCGCCCAAACCCCCCTTTTCCCACCTTCTCACCCTCTGGCACCAAAACAGTCCAAAATTTTGCGCTTCAAAGCTTGGGTTGAGGATGAAAATGGAGGATACTTCACAAACCCAACTAGATGATGGTAGTCCTCAGAACAAGCTATCCAATGAATATAATTTTAATATGTTTTGGTTTTATTATGTAATTATTTTTTTAGTTTTATTAAACATAAGATTTTCACCAAAAATCAAGATCTCTATTCTGCACATGTGGAAAAATAGTAGATTATTAAAAAATAAAATTTAAAAATATGAGTGCACCATATACTCAAGTCCTTGATCCAACAAAAAAATAAAAAATGAATTTTGATACATACAAAAAAAGTTATGCATTATACGGTCCGCCTACGTCTGAATTGTAATTGGTTTGACTTTGAAACTTGATTAAGGAAAAAATATTCAATAGAAAACTATCTAACCAATTGGAAACACTAGATATCATAGTTACAAATCTAAATTCAAAATAATTATAATTTTATCCTTCATGGAAAGAAATTTATGTGTTATACGGTGAGCATCACTCCTTAAAAATGTTGTTTACTAAAAAAAACTAGTTTTTGAAGGAGATGGGAAACGAAGTACAATCTGATTCCAAAGAAATTAAAAAAAATATAGTTAGAATCTAAAGAAAAAATATAGAAAATCACTAGTTTTCATCATCTTAAAATTCTTCATGGTTTAGCCGCTATAGGTGCACGAAAGTGAGGATTTAGTTAGTAAAAATTATTTCAGTGTCCAGTTTGGCCAAAAATTGTAAACTAGTATTATGGGATCACATACATACATATACATATACATATACATATACATATACATATACATATACATATACATATACATATACATATACATATACATATATACATATACATATACATATATACATGTACATGTACATATATATACATATATACATATACATGCACATGTACATATATACATATATACATATGAAACAATGAAAATAGTGTTCCACCTTTTGGGAGGTGGAACACAAACTATGTGTTTAGGGACCTAGACCTATTTCCCTTAAGTTTCATTCAAGGAAACCTTAGATATCTCAATCCGAAGATGGAAAGGGGGAAAGAGATCTTGCACTAAGATATCCTAGGGTTTTATTAGAGAATAAAAAGGGGCTCACCACCAAGCTAGGGCTTGGAAAGACAAGAAATGAATGCAATATGTAAAGTACCATGCAAAACCTAACTATATGGCCTAGGAAATGAAACTGAAATGCATAATATCAAACTAGAAATGAATAAAGGCACACCTGGAAGAGTGATGAGGTCAAAATAAGCTCCAAAACCCTAAAAAACTTGTTGTTTGATGCCCACTAGGAGTCATACGCCAGTTTGGGGGATTTATTCCTAGATTGGGTTTTCTATGCCAAAACTAGAATCTGACAGTGCTTAATCTTAATCTCTTGAAACCCAAAAAATGATAGTACTGGGACTCCTACACCCAAGGTGGTGTATTAGTTCCAATATTATTTTTTAGAGGGTTAAGACATGAATCTGCTCTCCTAACTTTTCTCTTTTTGTCACACTTTGTTTCCAAGTTTGAAACTCTAATTTGCAACCTGTAGGAGACTTTTCATGATTTTTCAAACAAGGAAACAACTAGGAAAAAATTCTTCAATCTTGTAACTTAGTCTTCAAAGGTCCTTCAAGCTCCAAGACACCTAGATCTACAATCACACATGTAGAGAGAGAGAAACTTGTTGATTGTTAGTGAATAGGGGTTTGCCTAGGTCAAACCCTGTTTAGGTAATTAAAGCAAATGATGAAACAATGAAGTAAGGATATGGAACATGAAACATGGAATATGGATCATGAACAATGATACCTTGAATGACGTCTTGTAAATCTATAATCTAGCATGAAGTGGTCATGAAGAATGTAGATCTTGATCTTTGAATTAGATGTTGAACAATGCCTGATCTTGGATCTTCAATGTTACATTAAAACACTAGCTCAACATGCTTGATGCTTGGTGACTTTGACATGATGATGGACCTTGAATTGCTATGAAAAATGATGAAGAAATATGCTCTTGAATGATTTAAATATGCTCTTAAATACTCTTTTGAAGTCATGTAAAATATTGAATGCTCTCGTGAACTCAAATTTGCTACAAGGAATGCTCTCTTGAAAGTATTAGGTGAAAATGAGTGACATAACCTTGTATTTATACTTATTTATGTCAAATTTCCCAAAATTGCAACACTACAAGCCAACATTAGATCTAGGACGATAAAATTCTACCAAGAATTTGAATTAAATTTGATTTTGGGCCACATGAGACTCATATGCCAGAAGTGGTGTATGACTGGTGTATGAGTCCCATTAGGCTTAACTATGGGACACATTTTTTGAAAATGCTTAGAAATGAGGTAAAATCAGGAGCGAGGCCGAAAAACCTAGGCAGGACTCATATGCCCAAGATGGCATATGTGTACTAGATCACTAAATCTAGGCCACACAACCTAAAAATGCCTGAATTATGATTGAATGTTGGTTTATGTTAGGATTATCCTTGGAAAGATGCATTAATTAAGGCTTGTGGATGCAAAATAAGGCCAAATAAGGCATAAAGGAGCCTAATTATTTAATGAAACCCTAGATTAGTGTGAAAGTGTGTTACAACACTTTACAACACTCTAAATAAGGCACCAATAAGCTCATTTAGTTCACAAGGGCCCAAGACCTAATGTGAATATGTTAAGCACATTACAACACTAAATCAAGGCCATGTTAGGGAGTATTTTTTCTGTTATTACAATATATATATGTACATGTACATATACTTATATACATATATATGAATACATATGTATATTCATACATCATACATACATACATAGATACATAGACTACATATATATAAATTAATACACACACATATATACATACATACACATATACGCATGTACACATAGGGTATGTGCAAGATCATGATGGGCCAAAAAGTGGCGATATGTAAGTGATATGATGGCCCATGTGGCTGACAACTTTTATTTTACCCAAAATTGATGAAATGAAAAGGGTTTTTAAAAGAGATTCTCAGCTTTCCACCAATATAAATTATGCTTTACTTTGAATTTAATAGATAATTATTATTCATTTTCTATTTGAATTATGACTAAAGTCCTCATTGATAGGTTGATTGAAAAACATCTATAGTTTTCAAAGCAGTATCACATTTTTGAATCCAAAATGTGTCACATTCTATGCTTTGCATACTATAGGATTAAAAAATTGAATTTCATGAAATTTTGACCAAGTTAAGGTGGTCGGACATACAATTTTTTATTTTTTAAAAGTTGTAATAAAATATTCATAATTAATTATTTACTTGGAAAAATATTACAAAAAATATGCATCACATCAAGACATGAATCCTCTACTTATATCTAAAATCTTATAAAAATAATTATCATTTTATTGTAGTTAGGGTGGTCAGACAGACACCTACTTCTTATTTTTTACCTGAAATTTAAGTACTATTGCATTGAAATTTCAAATTTTCACTAAATAGATTTTTAAAAAAATAAAAATAGTAGTTTAGAAACTACATTCAATTTGCTACATAATTTATTCTTACATTTTTTTGAAATAATATAGATAACTTATTCAAATTTTGACGTCAAGTTGCCTAACTCTGATTTTTCTAAATTTTTTGCCACTTAAGGGCCTGTTTTTCCATGATGATCCTGCACATACCCCATACACACACATATTTGAGTCAATTATTTAAAATAGAGACTTCCAAAGACAAAAATTCCAACAATTATTTATAATTTTATGTTCTTATAAATTAACCAACAAGAGTTTATATTAGAGAAACAAACATTTACAAACAAATATTTCTAAAATATTTGACATTCTCTAATATATTCCTACTATTCAAACTACCTAAAATTTTAAAATCTTGAATAAACATATAAAATTTAACTTCTAGATTGATTTTCCAAAATAAATTAGACTACTATAATAATATGCATTTCTAATATTTTCTACAACTCTCTTCAACAATAACCATTGGGCATGTGCAGGATCATCATGGAAAGGACAAGCCCTTAAGTGGCGAAAAATTTAGAAAAATCAAAGTTAGACAACTTGACGTAAAAAATTGAATAAGTTATCTATATTATTTCAAAAATATGTAACAATAGAATCTATAGCAAATTGAATGTATTTTCTAAACTACTAAGTTTATTTAAAAAGAATAAATCTATATGGTGAAAATTTGAAATTTCAATGCAATAGTACTTAAATTTCAAGGGAAAAATAAGTAGGTGTCTGTCTAACCACCCTAACCACAATAAAATGATAATATATTTTTATAAGATTTTATATTTAAGTAGAGGACTCATGTCCCAATGTGATGCATATTTTTTCTAATTTTTTTTTAAGTAAATAATTAATTATGAATTTTTTATTACAAATTTTACAAAATAAAAAAAATCATATGTCTGACCACCTTAACTTGGTCAAAACTTCATGAAATTCATTTTTTTTTCTTTTTAATCCTATAGTATGTGAAGCATAGAATGTGACACATATTTGGATTCAAAAAATGTGATACTGTTTGAAAGCTATAGATGTTTTTCAATCAACCCATCAATTAGGACTTTAGTCATAATTCAAATAGAAAATGAATAATAATTATTTACTAAATTCAAAGTAAAGCATAATTTATATTGGTGGAAATATGAGAATCTCCTTTAAAAACCCTTTTTGTTTCATCAATTTTGGGTTAAAAAAAGGTCATCAGCCACATACCCTACACATACCCTTCATATTGCCACTTTTTGGCCCATCATGATCCTGCACATACCTTGGATTTCAAGTTATTTTTGCTTCTACTACAACAATGAAAAATGAATTAACAATTACTATGAATTTTCCTCTTTTATCAAAAATTATTTCCATAGCATACATATTTAAAAGAATATATTATATGTCATTTTCTTTACATCACTGAAAGTTAATATAAATGATTTAAACTATGAGCTAAAGAAAATTACCACCCTTCCCAAACTATTCGCAAAATAAATATAATGACAAATGAACAATAACATTGATAATTTCCCAAAATAATTCTTTGTTGCATAATGTTCAATCATATGATTTGATAAGGGAAAGGGCTTTGTTGGTGGTCTCTTCCTAAGGTGTTACTTAAAACATAGGAGGGCATTCACAACAACTTATGATGCCATTAAGAAGGAACTAGAAATGAACTGTGTAAGAAATCTTCATAGGGTTCTGCACCAGAATGCCAATGAAATTGGCATGGATTTGGTCACTAAATTTAAAGATAATTACTTTTCTATTTCCTTTTAGCTTTCTCATCGTAGACATCGTAATGAAAATGTGCCTCCTCTACCTCTATTTCCTGAGCATGCAAATAGGGAAGCCAATTCTCAAGAAAGGTAAGATGAAAATTTGGTTGATTATAATATGGAGGAATAGATCAGGTTCTTGTTTATCTTCCTAGAAAAATGAGCTAAGTATTTTGGCTATAAATATTAGCTCAAATATGTAATTGAATAGGATATTTCTTTAGTCAAAGCCAATGCTTCTTCTTAGAAATTTTGTAATACTCACAAGTTAAAATTATCAAGATGGAATTTTTGTATTTTACTATTTTATATAATATAATATATATAGGCTATTTCCTTTTGCTTAAAAAAACATTGATTTTCCAAAAGAGTGAATCACTGAGAAATACCCTCAACTTACACATTTTCAACATAAAAACATTATTTCCAAAGAAAATAGGAGATCTCTTCCCAATTGTAGGACTAAAAAATTAGTCCACCCCAAGCTTGGGATCACAACATAAACAAAGAAACATTTAAACACTCTGCACACATCAAATAATAAAAATATAATACATTAAAACATAACAAGATTTCCCAAACACACCCAAGTAAACATAGTTCATAATGACACTCTCAAGAGAACCACAAAGAGGGAAAATTTTGTACATTATCATTGGGGAAATATTATCAAAATTAGTCAAAATTATTCTCACGTACTTCTCATTTTTCTTCACAACCTCAAAATCTCCATAGCTCACAATTCCACAAGATTCAAATAAGGGTACTCAAACCCTAATTATTTCCCAGTGATGGCCCTATTAACTCTACCCCGAATACATAGGGTACTCTTAATCAATTTGGAGAGCATACGCAATAATACTATCCACATTGAATAAAACACATAAAATAAGTACCAAAATAAAAACATATAGAGAACAAAACTTCAAACATGAAAAAGCACTATTAACATAAATATGCATTCATAAATTTCTAATTAACATAACAAATGGTTTAAGATCATAGCTTAATTAAAATTTTCCAAACAAGTCTTGTGCATCTTGATGGAAGCCTCTTTGACTGCCTATCTTTTCCAAACTTAGCTCAATATTCCACTCACTTTTCTATTGATACTTATAATTTTTCTTTAAAAATGTCCAAAAATTTCTCCCTCAACTTTGAAGGGAAGAATGAATATAAAAATTCAAACCCTCCACATTAGATCTAATACTAACCATAGGAATCATACCCTATTGACACCTACCCCCTTTTGAAAGCTCCCAAGTTTCTCCACTTGGTAAATTCCATTCTGAGAGGGGTCTCCATATGTCCTCACTTATGGTGAGTAATGAAGAGCCTTATCCTCTACCCAACAAACCAGAAAAAAGGGATGGGATGGGGTGGTGACACCTCACCTAACCTTATCTAACCATATTTGAATTTCATCACCATTTGAAAATGGTAATTTTAGGATGTTAGAAAATAGTTTATATTAATTTCTACATTGCAAAATTCCCTTAATCCATAGTCCTATAACATAGAACTTAAAATTGACCAAAAGGAATAAAAATACTCACACCATTTTAAAACCCCTAATAAAGGAACTCCAAAATTAGCCACTTCATTGACCATTATTTTCAACACGAGATCCTTTAACACAATTAAAAATCCACATAGGAAATTACAATAATTTTATATTACTGAAGTAACATGTTCAAATTAAAATAAAGAATCCAAAAAACCTACGATTTTGCTTCCGTCATATTATCTAGAATCAACTTAATTAGTTGAACACAATTAGGTTTACTATGTGACCCTAATTCCCATTGGTAAAGACTTGGACACTTAGAAATAATTTTTATTTTGTTATATTAATAATCATAGCTCAAGCATCAAGTAATATAATGTGATCAAATTTAACATATAATTAATTTAAACATCTCTAATGTATTACCCTACCCCATTGATCATCATAGTGACATTTCATTCCTTAATTGAGCCACATTTATTAAGATGTGTATATAATAGTTGATTTTTATAACATATGATATTTAATCATAACCATCAAATCATAGTTTAATCCATATATACAAATCACATAGAAATTAAATCATCTAATATATATAATTAAACATAGAGATAATATCACCCATAGCCAAAATCATCCACATCCATAATCAATATTAGCTATAGAGAAAAATTTAAGGAACCCCCCCTCATCGAAGGTGTAAAATCCTGGCAAATCTTGTATACTTCCCGAGAAAAATATTAATTTTAGTGGAATTTTTTTTTCGTTTTTCAGGAAAATGAATAATCTCAATTGACGAATCTTTTCTCATCAGTAGAAGTCTATGGAAAATCCTGGCGAATTGCAAATTTTTTTAAACTAATAAAATATTTTCATCAGCGATTAAAATTTATTTTCAAACCTAGAAAAAATTTCTATTGGTGAATTAAACCTATTTTCAAAAAAGAAAAAACAATTTTGTTGGTGATTAAAACTTTTTTTCAAACCAAAAACATATATCCATTGGTGAATTAAACCTATTTTCAAATGCATAAGAAAAAAAATTGGTGAATCAATATAGCCACGACCGTTTGATGAATTTTTGATGGACGGTTGTAGTTGTATTCCAGAAGTAAATCTCTGAAGCACTAGATTTTCGAATTGAAACCTCTGGAATAACACTAGAACTGTTAGATTTTCAAAAATCAATGGTTGAGATTTCATTAATTATTTAGGTTTTTCGGTCATCGTGCTCTTGTTTACCATTTAATATTGCCTAAGTTAGACCAAAATATTTTATGACAAAGCCTTAAATCTTAACTCTTTAATCCTAAGGGTCAAGTTTCGTCAACCGAGCGATGTCCCCATTTTAAATTATGCACGTGCATAAAGTTTGTTTTAAAAGAAGGACCGTTCGATGAATTTTCAATGAATGACTATAGTTGCATTCTAGAAGTAAATCCTTGAATTACTAGACTTGCAAATTGAAACCTCCAGAATAACACGAAAACCATTAGATTTTCAAAAATCAATGGTTGAGATTTTATTAATTATTTAGGTCTATCGGTCATCGTTCTCTTGTTTACCGTTTAATATTGCCTAAGTATTACCAAAATATTTTATGACAAAGCCTTAGTAAATTGAAACCTTTGGAATAACACTAGAACCGTTAGATTTTCAAAAATCAATGGTTGATATTTTATTAATTATTTAGGTTTGTCAGTTATCATGCTCTTGTTTACCATTTATAATGTTGTCTAAGTCAGACCAAAATATTTTATGACAAATCCTTAAATCTTAATTCTTTAATCCTGAGGGTTGAGTCTCATCAACCTAGCAATGTCCCCATTTTAAAAATAACTTTATAGTTTATTTTCATGTGCACTTCAAAACAAACCAACAAATTAGATGGCTCCATCTGAATTCAACGTGAACAATTTTCAATTGGAATTTTCTGGACTCAGAAGTACTGAAAAAATTAATGTATCAAAGAAGAACAATGAATTGGTGTACACATCATTGCTAAAGAAAGATAGAGAGAAAAAAAGGTTATATCTACTCAAATTGAAAAGTTACAAGCAGACCTAGAAAATGAGAAAGCAAAGAGGAAAGCAATAGATAACAAGAGCAATGCATTAGAAAAAATAATTAATAAATCTTCCTCTACATCAAGCAGCATAGAGGATAAGTAGAATGAGACTGCAGTGAATGAATTGAAGCAAAGGATAGATGAGAGAAACAAGAAATATGATGAAGAAAAATCCACTTCAGAAAAATTAAGACTAAGCATTGAAAATGGAAATGCATAGTGGGAACAAAAATTGGAGGAGAGAAAAAGAAATGAAAGATTAGAGGCAGAGCTGATGGAAGCAAAAACTGAAATTAAGTCTTGTCAAAATAAGTTATCAACATTTTGTAGAGAAACAATGAGGCATATGAAATAAAAGATCTGGGATGAAATAATGCAGGGGATTGATCATTTGTGTGACATGTTTCAATTGATTGATTCTATCAAACAACATAAAAATAAGATCAACAAATATTTAATGGAAAAAAAAAATGTGTTGGCATTAGAGAAATCAACAAATAGTCTACAAATCAAGTGAAAATGTTTTGAAATCAAAGGGTATGTGCAGGATCATGATGGGCCAAAAAGTGGCAATAATATGGGTATTTGTAAGGTATGTGGCTGACGACTTTTTTTTACCCAAAATTGATGAAACGAAAAGGGTTTTTAGAGGAGATTCTCAACTTTCCACCAATATAAATTATGCTTTAATCTGAATTTAATAAATAATTATTATTTATTTTCTATTAGAATTATGACTAAAGTCCTAGTCGATAGGCTGATTGAAAAACATCTATAACTTTCAAACGGTATCACATTTTTTGAATCTGAAACATGCGTCACATACTATAGGATTAAAAAAGAAAAATTAAATTTACCATGAAGTTTTGACCAAGTTAGGTGGTAAAACATATGAATTTTATATTTTTAAAAGTTGTAATAAAAAATTCATAATTAATTATTTACTTGGAAAAATTACAAAAAAATATGTATCACATCCAAACATGAGTCCTCTACTTATATATAAAATCTTATAAAAAAATATTATCATTTTTTATGGGTAGGGTGGTCAGACAGACACCTACTTCTTATTTTTCCCTGAAATTTAAGTACTATTGCATTGAAATTTCAAATTTTCACCAAATAGATTTTATTTATTTTTAAATAAACATAGTAGTTTAGAAACCACATTCAATTTTCTACATATTCTATTCTTACATATTTTTGAAATAATATAGATAACTTATTCAAATTTTTACGTCAAGTTTCCTAACATTGACTTTTTTGAATTTTTTTCCACTTAAGGGCCTATTTTTTCCATGATGATCCTGCACATACCCCAAAAGGGATTACTAATCAGCTTGCTACATCAATTTCATTGCCATCTGTCATTGAAAAGTGTTTGAGAATGCATGAAACAAAGGAATATTTGTAGTTGGCTGCAAACAAGATGAAGAAGGTGGATGAAAAGGTAAGGAACCTCACAAAGCTTGGTTTGCCATAGGCTTTTGACACAAATGAGTGATTTGTTGGAAAGAATGATTTCAGGAAGAAGATTGAGGATGCAAGGAAGATTGATTTGAACCAGTTTCATTAGAACCCAGATGTGGTGACCTATTTGGATTCCATCAAACCATTGCTAACCCTGAATAAAAAATTGATTCCAAGACAGGTTCCAATTTGAATCATGAATTGTTAACAAATCTTCAAGTCAAA
>VDFB02157492.1:0-11386 GCA_007258455.2 Sequoia sempervirens | reverse complement strand
AATTTTGAAAATTTCATAGTCAATTGCATTCTTGAGTTTCCAAATGAGTCTTCATCATAAGCATAAAATTCCCTCTTTGTATTGTCTTGCTTATTTTCTGTCATGTGATCCACTAAATCCATCAAGTCCTTTGCATTTCATTGTATTGCCTATTTTGGCAGGACATAGTGAAAGTCTCCCCGACCTATGTATTTTTCACTAATATATACTTGTTGCAGAATATCGACATGACTCTTCTTTTGTTCTGGCAACTAAGAGGTTTCATATCGGCAAAGGAATTATTGTCGGAGTAGAGTCATAGCAAAGTATTTTTTCTTGCTGACCGACATATAGAAAAAATATATCGGCATATGTTGGGGCATCAATGTAATGTCACGGAGAATACATTATGTCATGCCGACTAATACATAGAGGGGTTATTTCGGCCAGACTGTTTGGTATCGGCATGAAGTCATAACGAAATCATTTTGTTTTACCGACTGGCTTGCAAGAAAATGTCTCGGTAAGACTTATATGCATCGGGGAAGGTCTTGGCGAAGTGGCTATTGTTTTGCCGAACCAAATACAAGGAGATTCAAAAGCTATCGGAGAGAAGTTATAGAGTCTTGCCGATTCAAAAGTTACGCCGATAGAGATGTGCATCGCCAGGAGGAGAAGTCCTCGGTGTAAGTCTCACCGAGGTTTGAAAGTTATACCGATAGGGTATTTCGGGGTGAGTCTCATCGAATGGAGCAATCTGGATGAAGGGGTTCGGTGAGACATTTGGTGTTGGTATGAGTCTTTTCGAAGATTCATGGTCTTGCCGATGGATTTATTTCATTGGTAAGATTTATTTTATCGGTGATAAACTCAATGGTCTTGCTGAAGTATGGTATCATCGATGAAGGGGTGTTTTTGTCTTAGCGACTAGAGAATGACTTGAAGAATGCAGATTGGTAGGACACAATGAAGTCTATGTAACATCTCCCCAACTCAGAATTGTTATAGCAACATGAAAAATAGAAGCGATAGTTATCATTTTGATTCCAAATGTCGGTGTGACTATATAATGTCTTGGCGAAAGGTGTAATAGATGTTGCAAAAGGACTTTTCCCTAGATTTGAAAGTCTCTCATCGAAAGGACATTTGATGCAATAGTGCCAATTTCAAATGGGTCTTCATTCGTGCTTCATTAATGGCATGATGGGATATAATAGTAAAGTTTTAATCAATTCTTCAGTTCGGAATTGATTGCAGGTGAATTGGCATGCAGAACAGAGAACTGGGATTTTTCTCATCCTGAGGAGCTCGAGTAGAATACTATAAGTAATTGCTCTTGGTTTTTCACATTTTGATTTTGTAAGCTTGAGAATGGAGTCTTTTGGTTCTAGAAAGGGTAAGGGTAGAAAGCCTGGTGAGAGTAGTCTGTCAAAAGGAAAGAAACAAAAGGTTGATACAGAGCACGAGGGCACTGAAAGGAGGTTGAACCAAGATCTTATTGACCAGTTACCTAGTTTAGGACCTAAAGCTAGAAGGTCCGCACAACTTAGGGTAGAAGTTGATAAGTTAGATGATAAATGCAAGTTCATAGGTGATGTCTGGATGGCCATAAGAGGGTATGAACTTTTCAATTTCCATTACCACAGAAGAAATCGCTTTGAACCAGTCTGTAACCCATGGAAGCTGAATGTAGGGAAACTGGTGTGCCCTAATATTTTTGTAAATGCAGAATTAGTGAAATTGTTTGCAGATAATTATGATCCAAAACATAAGGCTATATGTGACCCATTTGGAAAACCACAGATATATGTGTCTAAAGAAGCAATAGGTGAGGTTTTCAAATTGGAAGGGTTTTGCGATGAGGAGATCAATTGTGAAGAGTTGGAAAAGGAATTTTCAAGAATGGATACAATCTATAAGGGTTGGAGGTTGCCTATTCATAGAATTAAATAGGGTAACAAGTCAGAACCTCTGCAAGATAGTGAGGGGCCTCCTTATCATGTAGATTTGTTTGAGCATTATATGAAGTACACATATTTCTCAGTGTGTCAAGTATTGGGGATGGATGCCTCAGAACTCATGTCAATTGTGCCAATGGTAATCACAGCAGATATCCAGTATCACAACTCCAGACCATTTGACTATGCTTCATATATTTCTAGGGGGCTTGATTCAGGGTTGATGGCTATCAAGAGCGGATCATCTATTGTTCATCTCAGACACTATTCATTGTTGATGCACTTGGTGCTGTATTTTGGACAGGAGTTAGGAGTATGGCATCCAGAGATGAGAATTTCTCAAGTTGGTAAGGAGGGTGAAGCATTGCCTGTTCAATTGTGGACTGTTATTTGGGACAGCAGGTTTGCTAGTTCCAGTTTCATTCATTTTGAAGAGTATTTTGTAAAAACATTGTATAAGTTGTATCAATATCCTTGTAATTATTCATTGACTGATGAGATTAAGAGATTCCTGCGGCCAAAAGACTTCAATGGGCCAATTGATCATAACTGGGGTGACTGGTATTGTTTGGAAGGAGCTACAATGATCAGGGTATATGGATTTGAAGATGCCCCTTTTATTCTGCCAAGGACAGTTCGAAACAGAGTTGCATATTTGGAAATTGTCAGACAAATGGATTACTGCAGTGTGATGCATTTCAGCTCTTTTGGGAAGCAAGCTTTTATGCCTAGTACCTTGTGTTTTGGTGATTTCACTGTGATGGCCAAGGAAGGATACAATTCAATTCTTGATAGATTGTTGCATTATAATATGAAAAGAGGACCACCCAGGAAGAGCTTTGACCCAGAGGGATATATAAATTCTACTAAGATGAAGATAAACTTTGGGGGGTATCAGCATGTACCCTATCCTTTTGATGATATGATCAGGAATCTGAATGAAGATGAAGCTGAAATGGTGGTTGAGAGATATAATTAAGGGCTGTTGGAGGCAGAGCAAATGTCTTCAGGGGAGGAAACACCAAAGGGTAATGTGCCACAAGGTAGACCAGAAAAGGTATCCAGGTTGAGGACTCAGCAATATGTTTGCCCGGTTAGAGAACAGAGTATTGAAAGTGGTGATGTTGATGCAAGGCACATGGAGTACAGATCATTTGTTTCTGATGATGAGTTTATAAATTCCCCAGAGTTCAAGGCATTCTTGTACAAGCAAAAGGGGAAGGAAATAAGAGAAAATGTTGATGATGTTACTTCAAGGAATGAAGAACAGTTGTTGGGTCAATTGAGAAAGTGTGTGGATGATGAAATGACAAATATGACTCTTGAAAAAGGGAGGAAAATGTTGGAGAACACTGGTGTCATGATTTTTCCTGGCCTTGACTTGAACTCTACATTGGTCTTTGATAGTTTCTTGAAGGACAATAATGCTACACACAAGCTTGACAAGGAAAAGGTGGCAGAGGTGTATGCAGGCTCTAAGTACAATACTGATGAAGGATCATTGATGATATGGGCTTTATACCCATCCCATAGAAATTAGTAGTGAATTGACATAGAAGGCATTTGTCCATCTTATGACTCTAAAAAGTTGGAGAGGTTGATCACATGGCTTCTTTACATAGAGATTAGAATTCCCGATATTGTGAAGTTGAATAATACAAATTGGAGTTGCTAATAAAAGAAGGAGAAATGTATAAGAAAACAATGAAAGAATGTTGAGAGAGAATGAGAAACTAAAATATTTGGTTGGTATTTCAATGGGGTAAACCAAAATGCTCCTCCAAGGAGAAGTTCTCGGAGCCAAGAGATCATAGAGTAGGATCAAGTGCCTATTCTCAGGGAAATCATGATGCAATTGCAGCAATTGTCAAGAAGAGGCAGGATAATTTGACATCTTGGTTGAATAAATTGTGGGGAAAATACTCATACTCTTGCTGCATTGAAGGAACATACAAGGATGGATGGATGAATTATGGAGAAGTTTCATGAACTTGTTCAAAGTGATGTTTCTAGTAGTGCAGCACTTGAAGCTGCAAATCATATTGTGAATCGTCATTGAAACTTCTATGTTGAGCTACAAGGGGATGAACAAGGGTTGTTAGAAGCTGTCGGGAAAACTATGATCACATTCTCTGATGACAAAGGGGAATTGAAAGAAGCCACCAGATGGAAGAATGAATGTGAGTCAATGCTGAATGAAATCATGAAGACATCTTCTGTAGAGGATACAACATTGGAGGAAGTGAGCGAGCAAAATGAGGAAATGGTCAAGATGGAAATCACGATCCAGAATGCTGTTGGAGATGCGGACACATATGAGCACCGGGATTATTTGGACCACCTCGCTAAGACTCATTTGTGGCTAAATAGAGCCTAATTATTCTCTATCTTTTATTTTGTAGTTTGATATTTCCTATTTCCGAAAGGATGCGTCCTTTCGTATTCTCAATGTATAAATATCCATTTTGAAACCGAAATGTGGGTGGTAGGTAGAACATGATAGAGAATAGAGGAGAGATGGTGGAATACAATTTTTTGGCAAGGATGAGACTAGTTGCATATGTAAAATCATGGAGATATCAATGAAAATCTAATAATATGGTTCAATTGTTTCTAGTATCAGTTGTTTATGGTATTCATTCAAAAATATTATTGAAGTTGTCTTTGTAATGGTGTTTTCTGGTTATTCAAATTGGTGTAACAAGTTTATACCTAGTTCGTCAATGCACGTTTGTTGCATCTGTATGGTCAATTAATAGTTTCTTTCCAGTAAAGATTAAATTCTTTGAATTGATCATAGTAATTAGGGAATGCCAATTGAATTACTAAGAAGAACTCAATAATCACAATTCTGCATGTTTATACAAGCTATAAACCAAATAAAATGTTAAATAACTTGAATTTCTGCTAGAACAATGTACTTGTTTTAGATTTCTCTTGACTCTGTAAATCCTATAAGGCACTGGTCTTTTCGTTTTCATTCTTTAGTTTCACTCACATTTTTTACATCTGTTAATTGATCATATTAGGGTTTAGTTTTGAATACTGGTATACTATTTATACCAAATTTGATTTAGTTTGTTCATTTCCATTTTGCCATTGTGGACAAATCACTACAAGAGAAAGATTAAAAGTCAAGTCTTCTTAATTCATTAGAGTACACACTAGGTCATGACTTTGAAGTGTAGAGGTCCAAAATCTCTTGACCTTATGCAATTACCTAAAATGTTGTGAAAGCTTGGTGACCTTTTGTGGTTTCAAACCTATGTTTTGAGAGCTAATAGGATCATCATGGAAAAAATAGGCTGTAAGTGGCAAGAAAAATTAGAAAAATTAGAGTTAAGAGCTTGGAAATAAAATTTGAATAACTTATCTATATTATTTCAAAATATGTAAAAATAGAATCTATAGAAAATTGAATGTAGTTTCTAAACTACAGTTTATTTAAAAATAAAATCTATTTGGTGAAAATTTGAAATTTCAATGTAGTAGTACTTAAATTTTAGGAAAAAATAAAAGGTGTATGTCGACCACCCAAACCCGCGATAAAATGATATTATTTTTCTATAATATTTTAGGTGTAAGTAGAGGAATCATGTCCAGATGTGATGCATATTTTTGTAATTTTTTGCAAGTAAATAATTAATTATGAAATTTTATTACAAATTTTAAAAACTATAAAAACTCGTATGTCTAACCACCTTAACTTGGTCAAAAATTCATAAAATTATTATTATTATTTTTAATCCTATAGTATGTGAAGCATAGAATGTGACACATGTTTTGGATTCAAAAAATGTGCTACCATAACTTGAAAGCTATAGATGTTTTTCAATCAACCTATCAATCAGGACTTTAGTTGTAATTCAAAGTAAAGCATAATTTATATTGGTGGAAAGCTAAGAATCTCCTTTAAAAACCCTTTTCATTTCATCAATTTTGGGTAAAAAAAATTGTTCAGCCACATGGGCCATCATATTAGTTACATATTGCCACTTTTTGGCCCATCGTGATCCTGTACATACCCTCATATGAACATAATAAGGATTACTCTCTTGGGTTTCCCAAAGCTTGAAGAGTAGAAGTAAGGGCCTCAAAATCCTTACTTGTATGTTGGCCAATCCTTACCCTTGCTGATTATTGGGTTTTGGAAGATCCATAGGAAAATGGTAAGATTAATTTTGGTTCAAAAAAATATCCAACACTATGCTTCAAACTTTGGCTATCACTTTGAAAACCTTAACATGAGTCTTACTTAGGGAGTTTAATAGACATTGGTATTTTCTAACATATTTTCTACTCCATTCATTAATAAAACCCTTGAATGCAAAGCCCCTTTATAAAACCTATATAAAACTACACTAAAAACCTAGCTAAGGAATAAGAAACATTAAAAAATATAAATAATACCTAGGATGAGAAAGAGAGCCACATAAAACTCCTCTTGAAAGGATTATTTATCTTTAATCTCTACAACTCTCCTCATGAAATATGGTTTCTAACTTTGTCAACTCTCCTTCTTGCATGCAATGACATCATAGGAAACTAGACTCTTGATCACCACCTAATCTTGCAGAGAAAAGCTCATTTTATATGAAAACCTTAGAAATCTTCTCAATGTGAGCCTTCTTCTAGATTTTCCTTTTTTTTTACTTGGTGCCCAAATCTAGTTGTCTCCTTTATTTTTCATGCAATAAGAGCCCCATTTCTCTTCCCCATTTCATGGCACCAAAAAAAGAGTCAACCTCTTTGATTTTTCATGTAAAATTCCTTATTGTTTTTCTTTTGCATAGAAACTTCAATTCTTTGCATTTGAACATAGGTTTTGAGATAAGCTTTATTAAAATATTTTCAATTACCTAACTTTATTAATACTAAAATTATAGTGCCCCTTTTTTTGTTTTATTTTATTTGAACTTGAGACCAACTTAAAATTATTTAAATGAAAGATTTAAATAAATCCAAGTTTATAAGAATGGATTAAAAAAGCCTTTGAAGTTAAAGGGGGCATAAAAATTTCATTGGGGGATGGTTCCCTATTGTTGGAGGTGGAAATGATACCAAATCAGTAGTATCTTTGTACATGGGAGAACATCTTATAGTGTTTGAGATGTTGGGGTGCTTTTTAAAGGATACTTAAATATTTTGGTATCCTTGTTGAAGATTTTCTTAGAGCAAACATGGTTTGTGATTGTAATGAAGGAAAAAGTATCCCTCTACATTTTCACACTTAATTTGGGAATGATTAAAATGGACCTAATGTCACTTTGAACTAGTGTTGTAATGTGTTTTACACATCCACATTGGATTAATGGACCCCTTTAAGCTAAATAGAACTAATTTTTCCATAATTTAATGTTGTAAAGTGTATTTATTTACAGCTTCACATTGATTTTTTGGGCCCTCTTGCATTTATTACCTCCATATCCTTATTAATAGGTCCCTAAGACCCTATATTATGCATATCGAGGCTTATTTCAACTAAAATTCTGACAAGATCATGAAATAAACTAAATTTCTCAACTCCCTAACATTTTCTCAACCTGAAAAGGCATGGCAGGACCCATATACCACCTTCGGGATATGAGTTCCATCTAGATGGGACCTATATGCCACAAGTTGCATATGAGTCCCATTTGGACCCTTTTTAGGTTTTCAGTAGGAAATTAGGGTTTTAAGTTCAAATTTCATGAATGTTGGCCACTAGGATCTAATTAAGGGTAAGTTGGATGGATCCTATGTGAAATTTATCTTGCAAGACACAGTGTTTCATCCAGAACAAAAACACAAAGAAAGAAAGCTTGACAAAGGCCATACATGCATAGTTTCAACAATTTCTTCTCAATGATTCATGCTTCAAATATCAAATAAACTTTAAAACAGGGGTTGGATGCCAATCCAACAATAGTTTAAGACTTAAAAGATATAACATGCCAAAGAAAATTAGTTCTGCAACTTTACTCCTAAAAATAGTTCTATATCCTAAGAAAACTAAAGAAACTTTTCCTCAACAAAGGAAACTGAAACTTGGAATCCAACCCTTCATTGTGTCATTGCCTTGCTTTTATAGCTACAAAAAGAGGAAAACACTGCCACAACTCAAAAGTAATTACTACCAGATGTTGGCACTTGATAGCACACGATTTGATTGTAGATCCTCAGTTAGGTCATAGCAATATTTTCTCATTAATTCTTAGCTTCCGCATTAATGATTTTAGATATTTAGTAAAGATAGAGGTTTGTAAATGATCAAATCCTAAAAATTAAACTGGGAAAAAGGTCTAGTTGACCAATCACATCACCCAAGGGTACCAAATCAAAGCTTCCATTCCAAGAACTAGGAAAAATAAAAGGCAATGAAGCTCTGAAAAACTCTGAAAAGATATCGCTTCATAAGAAGTGCATTCTACCTACAGTGAAGAGATGATGTGTCATGCAAGCGAGGACTCTTTGCTTTCCAGAAAATGTTTTGAAGAAACTTTCCACCAAGGTGACACATTTCTCGGGGTTTCTTCTGAAAGGAAGGTGGTAAACAAAAGTCATGTAGCCACCACGTGGCTCATTTCTCATCTTTCTAATAAACTTTACTTAAGCCCAGACATCTCTAAAGCCAAAAAGAAAAGAGGTCAAAGATCAAAAAGACTAAGGAAAAGAAAAAAAATTCATAGTTTTGGTGACTCACAGGGGCCTTCACTTATGGAGGCACGAACCCAGCCCTTTGGAAATTCTTGGAGTTTAAGAAAAGTAGAATGTTGCACCTGCCATTCTACATTGGATGGTAGGGCTAGATTGCAGATGAGCCTGTAAGCTTGGTCAAGCTAGAAGACTTCCCTAAAATACATGACTCCCCATCTTGAAGTAACCACTCCAAGGTGATAATAAAGATGAGAAAGGAAAAAAACCTCATGCTTGATCTCATCAGCTATGTGCACTACACTTGAACTTGGGAGCTCAATAGAAGACTAATCCTTTTGTTTGATAACATCTGTGATCTGATCCACTATACGCACATATCCATCTAGTGAGAAAAGAAGAGGTAGCCCATAGCTGACTAGGACATTGAAATCCTTTTTAACTTCGTCAACCTTTTTATTCAACACCATATAGAAATCCTTGTATTTTGTCATGATCTTATGGTAGTTGATGATTTCTCTTGCCTTGATGGAGGCAACTCTTCGGTCAGGAATTTTGACATCTCTAAGGGTCTCATTGATAGCTACACATAATTTGGAAATGAAGCTTTGTGATTCTGCCACTTCAGGGTTACATGTCTACAAAATTTGATCGACCATTAGACAAATCTTCCCATTTATTTCTTGAACATCCCTCAAAAATTGCAAAACTGGCTTGAGAATGGGAACCAAAGCTATGATTCACTCCCAATGTGTAGACACTAGTCTCTTTAATAGTGGGAGAGACCCAGGCTTTTGTGCAATAGCTAGCTCCTGACTGAGTTGAACCTCTTTGGCTCTTGCATTCTCTTCTATTTGATTCTTCTCCTTAAGAGTGTTTTCCAGTTCAAAGTTTATCCTTTCGATATCTTGGTTGTGGGCTTGCAAAGTGGACACAACCTCTTGTTTCTCTAGCCTTGATCTTTCCACTTCTACCTGTCTTTCCAATATTGTCATAGATTCAAAATCAGACACTGTCCAACTCTATTTGTATATTTTCATGAGTACCTTTATACTCCACATTGGTATGGTGCTCAGTAGCAAGATCGACACTCAATTTCTGAATTTTGGCATATAGTTGAACTTGCTCATTTTGTGCTTCTGCAAGTAACCTAGATGTTTCCCCTTGCTGACCTTGAATTTTGTTTATGCAAGTCATCTAAAAATCCCTAGCCTTGATCTCATTCTATAATTTTCCCATCATTTCCTTCACAATAACTAGGTTTGTCTCATGCTTCTTTAGTTTTCTACCCAACCTCTCATAATTTTCATATACTACCTATTGGGTGGTCTTAACTATGATTACTTTTTTGCATGGAGGAGTTTCATTTAGATCAAGGCCTATTTCCTGGATGTCAGAGTCCTCCATCTGCATTTTTCCTTCGAGATTAGACACAAGCAACATCATGGTGGTGATTAGGAGAGAATTCTTCTCCTTATCAAAACAAGTATCAATGTTCTTAGCAGTCGGTAACCCAACATTCTTCAACGACCATCTCTACTTTTCATTTTGTTGGGCCTACTTGGTTACACTGAAATGATCTTGGAGGCTTCAAGGGACATTGATTCTTTTTGTTTCAATAGGGGCACTAGGAGGGAGATGAAAAAGAGTGATAGAAGGGGAAACTTTGGATGTATGGGCATGGGGTGAAGTGAAAGGGAGTGTTATCATGGAAAAGGGTAGGACACCAACCTGAGATTGAATAGGGAGTTTTCCAGTTGGGGTGAAGAGAAATACATACAAATGGAAAGTTTTTTTCCTAGAAGATGATGGACTAAAAGTGACAGGTAGCACAGATGTCTCAACTCTTTCTATGGGGGCCCTTGACATGGAGATCAAAGAATCAATAGTGGCCAGAGTGAATGTTTCTTGTTCGACGTGTGGGGTAACTTTGGGATGCTCATTAAAAATAGCAGGGGGTGTATTCAAGACTATCAGCTCAGGGTCCAAGGATAGAGGATTCCTTTCCATGGGAGGAGGCAAAGAGTTAACCAAAGATGCAGAAACAGGAAGAAGAGAGGGAGTAAAACTTACCTGAGTCGTAATAGTTGAAAAATTTTGTAGGGAAGACTCCACTTCTTCTTCTACTTGGGCCGGAACATCAGGTGTTCCTAGATCTTGGACACATATTTTCTTTTCATGACCAAAAATAGCATGTTCTGACCCTCTAGTAGCCCATCCTTCTGAGACTTGGCCTTCAATGATCATAGCGGATGATGCTCTTGGGGACCATTGAGATCTTTTTCCCTTTCTTCAAGGACTAAAGGAGGACGAAGCTTATGAATCCCTTCACCTTGAGTCTCTTTGAATGTTGGATTCTTTAGCTCAAGAAACCAGATGTGGATCTTGTTCCTCATCAACTTCATGGCTGGTCTCTTGATTTCTCTTGTTAGTGTCAACCTCCTTATCATAAATTTTCTCAAACTCTTCATGTCTTGTGGAAATTGTCTGACAGGGGTATTGAGGCATTTAAACTCTTGTCAGAACATCCAAAAGTTTTCCTTCTTTCCTTCTGACCATCCTCTTTTTTTCAACTACGTATTGAGGGATTTATCTATCTAAAGGTTCTTGTTATACTCTACCTTCAGTGTATATAAACTTAGCCATTCCGGTCACTAGAAAGGAATGTGATTCAAATCAATGTATACCATCATGCTTTCTCGAGTCAGATTTATCCTTCTCTCAAAATATTCCTGAATCTCATGTTTCAAACTGTAAATGCTTACTAGGTTATACTCACACTTGTCATAGATGAGAACTGGGCCTAAGGCTTCTAG
>VDFB02157491.1:0-25199 GCA_007258455.2 Sequoia sempervirens | reverse complement strand
ATATCTCTATCGGTTCTATGGACGCCTAGATGGCAATAGAGCTATGTTTGGGAGAGTCACAATGATAACCTCATTGGGGCTATGGACGCCTGACTGGCAGCAAGGCTCTATCCAAGTTTCTTTTGGAGTTAGAATCTTAACGTAGCCTAACCTGGTTGAACTTGGTTTCTGCAGTAGCTCAAGGAAGGAAATGAACTCATGTGCACACACTTGGATTTTCAGTATATGGAAAGTTCAGTCTACCTTTTGGTTTTGATTCTTTGATCTTGCATTTTGATTTGCTTGTTTGATAGTGAGATAAAAACCTAAGATTCTGGGTTCATGATTCTTGTTCATCATCAAATGCTCTGGAGCATTTTCCCAGTAGAGTCACCATTTTCTATGCAATTTTTGCACACATGCCCCGCTGAAAGCAGGGACCCTCTTTTGCTTTCGCTTTTGTGGTTTTCGTCCTTTGATTTTGAGCTTTTGTATTGCCTAAGCATGAGCTTAAACGTTTATCTTGCTTTCCTAAGTGTTTCCCCCATGTTGCATATTGAAAATATTAAGCTTTAAGCGAAGTTCGAGTTTTGGCTCTATTTCAAGATTTTCTGCCTTGTTCGGATTTTCCCAAATTGTGCTTGAAGTCCGACTCGACATGTTTTACACTGTAGTTCCGAGATTTCTGGCCTTCGTGGAATTCCGCTTGGGCTAGATTTTTCTAGAATTCTTCCTTGTCGTCGGGTTTCCAAACTTGGTTGATTTTTTTGAGCTTTACGCCATTTTGCTTTATCATTTGCCTTCTCTTGAGTTGGGATATTTGATCCTTGGGTACTTGGTTTGCTATGACATACTGAATTTGTGAATTATTGATTTGGATGTGATTCCCTTGGCATTTTCATCATTGTTGCTTGCTTGGGCATTCAAATTGTTGTTTGTCTTTGCTGGAGTCGACTGACATTTTATTCATGGTATGTACATGTTGCCTTACTTTCGATTGATGAATGTGAGTTGTGCTTTGGCATTTTAGTTTTGCTTGGAGTTTGAATTTCTGTGTCCCGAGCTTGCTCTGTGTGTTCATGGTTAAAATCTAGGGTTTCATGCCTAGGGCATCCCCATTTCATCTTAACTTGTTTTTGAATGAACCTAGAATTCAAAGAAAATATGTAGGAGGTTCAAGTTAAGTGATTTCCGTGCCCAGGGTTCTCAAATTTGTGATCTTTGATCAATTTGAGTGAAGTCATGTTAGATTGCTGATTTTCGGGTTTTGTTCCAGCTTCGAGATTTTCCTGTCCAGTCGGATTTTCCCAGTTTCTCCTTCTTCCCCTCGTTTTCCCAAAATTCATGCAGTATTATCATTTTCGCATAAATCCAGTCCGACCAGATTTTTCAGGATTTTTTGGGAAGCGTTGTGGAATGAGGAAATTGGATGAAGTAGATGATTTTAATGATAATTTCTTATTATTCCATTCTCTAAATTGATGGATTGCACTATTATTTGCATATTTTATGCATTTTTAATGATCTATTATTGATTTCGTGCTCATTTCGCCAGAATCCGCTTGGCCTGGATTTCCCCGAAATTCCTTTATGGCCTGGATTCTACGGTTGGCTTGAAATCCTAGATTGTGTAGTTTGCAATTGAGCGAGGTTTCTGGGTTCATTTCGATCTGTGTTTGAATTTATTTAGATGATGAATACATTACTGATGATGAGCTAATCTTGATCTTCATGTTATGATAGTGTTATAATGGATATTAATGCTGGTTTTTGCTGAGTGTAGGCCGAGTTTGACATGGTGGCGGCTCGAGGGAGATGAAGTCGAATCTATGAAGGAAATTCAAATATTATATACTCCACCCCTTGGCCGACTTGGTGAGGTGCGCTCAAGTTGGAGAGGGCAGTTAATGCAAGGCTGCATTGAATTTTGTATTTCCCTATCATTTTCCTTGCCTTGGTTTGAATTACATTGGAGCTCCTAGGCCAACCTGGATTGAATTCATGCATTTAATGCATATTTATCTTAATTTGAATTCTCCTTGGGCCGGCCTGTTTATGGCCATTTTTATTGTAAACATTGGTTGGGTTGACTTGTTTTGGTTATTTTATTATTGTATAATCCCAACTTAGTCGACATGCTTTGGGGATTCCTATAAATTGGGAATTTTGCCTCATTTGTAAGATATAGATACACAGATAGAGATAGTTGTTAGAGTGAATTAGGTAGTAGAGCAGAGTTAGAAGTTAGTCAATTTCTGAGCAAGTGTTGTAACAAAACATTGGAATTGTTGCTGAAGTTTGGTGATTCAATACAATTGAAGACATTGTGATTTTCTGGTGATCTCTTTTGTGTTGACTTATCTTGCATGGTTCTAATGATTCTATCTTTCAAATTTCTCAAGGGTATAAGATATATGTTAGATTTAGATTTAGATCTGATTCAATAGTGTTTATGATTTGATGCTTGAAGTGTTTGCAGCAATCCCTGGTCCATACTTTTTGCAGCTAGCTGATTGTTAGTTGCTTTGCAAAGTTAGCATGGACCTTTATATTCGTTGTGCTTGGTTCAATTGTGGAGATTTATTCATTTCAATTGCAATTGGGTTGTTTTGGATGAATGTTCATGATCTAAAAATATTTAATACCTTAGAAGATTGCACTGTTTCTGTAAGATTGTAGATTTATCTTGGTCAAGCTGGAATTAGTTTATGAGGGATTGGTCCATTTCAAGTATTTCATCATTTACATTGTTAATCTTAGGAGTAGTGTTAAATTTAGGAATCTCTCTGAAACCCTAATCTTTTGTTATTTCTTTATCATTTGAATTAGATTTAGGATTGAAGTATCATTACATTGTTAGATTTAATAAGTTCGAGATTCCGTATTTTCTTGTAGTAAGGTCCCTTTGTGATTACCAACATTTTCACATTTATCACTGAGTTGTTTATGCATTGTCAAGACCTAACATTAGAGACCTTGGGGTTATCTCTTGAGGCTTGTTGATAAAGATTTACCTTTCAAGAGAGATAGGATTTCAAATTCTATCTAAGTTGTTGTGCAGAAAACATCATCAACAGATTGACGCTAGAAGGAGGGTCTGAATAAGCTAAGCTGGATCGATTTTTTTCTGCCATCTCTCCTGAAAGATTTAGAATAAGAACCAGATCTACTCTAGGAGAGGAGGAATTTCAAAAATTTCCAGCCCCTACTAGGTCAAGAAGGACCAGCAAAAGGGGAGAATCATCATCTACCCAACCACCTCCATCATCTCCATCATCCTCATCTTCGTCAAGTTCATCTTCATCAGAGTCTGAGGACATTCTCATTCAACAACCTCAGCCAGCCATAAATCAGCCATTACCACCCCCACCTCCACCAATGGATTTCCTCACAAATAACCCATCTCCATTGAGTTTCACGAATTACAATGTCATGCCCAAGAACCCTGAGCACTTATGTTCAAAGTTCCATGTTAATGATCCCAATAGAACTGTTGAGGAAAACTTCAGGATCTTTCAGACTAGCCTTAAGGATAGAGGAATGAATCATGAGGATGTAGTATGTAGGCTCTTTCCTTATTCCTTAGGAGAAGATGCATTCTATTGGTATAATCACTTACCTGTCGGGTCTATCCAACATTGGACTGAGCTAGAGACTGCATTCCTGCAAAAGTTTAGGATTTGCATTAGTCCCAACGAGCTCTATCTTCAGTTTACTAATATTAAGAAAGAAGTCCATGAGCTTATAGGTTCCTTTAACAATAGGTTTCATCGTGCCTATACACAACTACAGGCCCCTTATGCTGTTGATGATGCCACTGCTTTAGAAGTCTATTATGAAGGGCTTGACAATTTGACAACCACCTTCATGAAATGGAGAAACAATCCTCCTAATACCCTACTTGACGCATATGCAGAGGCTGTAAAGGTTAGTACTACCTTAAGAAAACATTTTTCTAGACCTTTACCATCATTAGGACCCGCTGCTCACCCTGGAAAAGTCCCAACTCTCAACTAGGCTATTGCTAATCAAACTCCTATTATGAATCTGGTTCCTCAGTCGCCTATGGTTCCTCACCTAGGGCCTCCTGTGAGTCAAGTGCAACTCACAGTCAGCTATCCCCAGCAAAATGTGAATCAACCTCTTCATCCACAATCTCATGCTAGCAATCCCCCATATCTACAAAATTATGAAGTTTTGAACCAGTCATTAAGGACCAGCATTGCAGCAGGACATCTCCAAAATAATGTGAGCCAACCTCCATATAGAAGTCCTGACTAGGAGAGACTGGATGAATTGTCTAAACAAATGAAGAAGCTAAATATGGAGGTGACTTACTTAAAGAACCAGAACAATCAGTTGCAAGTTGCTCAGAGAAATATGCAGTCCAATCAGAGCTGAGAAAGTCGAGAAAATTAGCGAGGACAACACTTTGATAGAGGGCAACGTCCTGAAAGAGGATATAACCATGACAAAGGATACAACAACGATAGAGGATATAACCATGATAGAGGATATAACCATGATAGAGGATACAACAACGAAAGAGGATATAGTAATGACAGGGGATATAACAATGACAAAGGACAAAATTATGATAGAGGACAATCCTCAGGCCAAAAATTTTACAGAGGGAAAGCTGGTGGACAAGGGTTCGACAGGAGATGACCACCAGGACAAAACAGGACTTGGAACACAAGGCCTAATAATGGAGTCCCTACTCCATTGGATCAACTAGTCAATCAACCAGTTAATCAAGAGAAACCTCCTAGTGGTGTATTTTTAGTTGAAGCTGCTTTATCAGGATGGTGTAGGCTCCATAAAACAAGTCAGCATTCTGAGTTAGATTGTCAAGAGTTCCAAAAAATAGCTTCAATTTTCCAGAATGAAGTGGAGAACAATTCGAGTAGTTAGGAGATGGTGCCATCTATTCCCTATGATTCACCAGTGTTGGTCCTGAACCATGCTCCTTTTCCACAAAGCAAGGACAATGTGCCTGAAGAAGAATCAGACCAACTCAAGGAAGAGTAAAATCAAGTGTGCAATGGAGATGAGATTTCACATTTGTTTGATGAAAATCCAGTAAATGACAATGGCCCCTTGGATGAAGAAGAAGCTTATGTTGAAGAGGTATAGAGTTTCTAGAGGCCTGTCAAGAAGTATGATTTGAGAGACATGCCACATAGACGTCCGCAGGCTGGAGGTCCCTTCACCACCTCCATTCCACCAAACAAATTCACCACTCCTCCAGATCCTAATGCCAACAATAATCCATTCTATCCTCATGTGTCTAAGCAATATTTGTCAAAGGAAGGACAAGCACAGATGGACATGCCAAAAGGAAGAAATGTTGAAGCAAGCAGAGAAAGGATGGTGGACTATCCAAAAGAGACTCTTGTTGATCTAAGTGAAGAAAAATTGGCTATATATGTTGCAGAAGAACTCAAGAAGTTAAAGGTAATTCTCTTTGCATTGAGTTATTGAGAGTTCCAACCATTAGAAATGCAGTTCTAGGAGCTTATGATGCAAATTCCATATCACAAGATAAATCAGTTAGTGAAAGTATCAACAAAGTATCTAGCTCTCAAACAGTAGGAAGGAAAAATAAGACTTATAATCAAGTTCATGTGCCTCCTGGAGATAAGGGAAAAGAGAAAGATAGAACTTAGGTTGCTCAAGTAGATACTCCCTTAACTCTGTTTCAAGGAAAAACAGAGACTCCTCCCTTCTTGATCTCGGTTTGTATATTTGGTAAACACTTGCATAATTGCTTATTAGATTCAGGTGCTTCCACCAATGTAATGTCTTTTAGTGTATGTAGAGCTTGGGGTATTACTCTTGCCGATTCCCAAAAGAAAGTTACACAATTGGATAGAACTAAAGTTATTGTTGTAGGGGAATTAAATATGATTCATATGCAGGTTGCTTTTGACCCTAGAATTTAGCAAGTTATTAATATACAGGTGGCTGATATACCTGATGCTTATGGCCTGATTCTGGGAAGAGACTTTACCAGGGCCTTGAATAGATATGTATCAACTAATAACTCTCATATGTGGCTTCCTTGGAAGGGAGTGCCAAACCATATTAGAATTGAAAGAGAACCTAGGATGAAGTACATGATTACAGAATATCAGAACACCTCCAATGAAATTCTGATAACAGAGGTGAGCATGGGAAACTATGTGCTTGCAACCCCTTTTGAGGAGTCAGATGTGGAGGAAGTCCTTATGTTCCACACAACACCTGTTGACCTTACAACAAAATATAGTAGTACTGAAGCCTTGGTAGAACCAGTTGAAAATGAAGAGGATCTTGAAGACAGACAATTCAGTTTACTAGATAATTTCTAGGAATTCATTCAGAAATGCATTGAGGATTAGATTCGGTTGGGTAGGAAGATGAATTTCAGAGATTTTATTTTTCCAAATTGGTGTAGGGTTCATAATGCCTCTCACTATGAGCTAGATTGTTGCTTATGCCAGACTGCGGTGGAACAAGTGCAGAAGTGTATCAACCCCAATCCAACAGTCAAAGTTGATATCCAGAATGTCCAAGAAGACCCTAAGGAGAGGAAAGTGATGCTTTATGAGGAACCTTCAAACAACAATAGTGCAAGAGATACAACAATGCAAGAGATACAACTAGGAAATCTGCAGTTTCTGACTGTTGGACTTTAAGATTTAATGGATCCAAATCAAAGCAAGGAGCTGGGGCAGGATTTGAGCTAATCAGTCCAAAAGGTAAGACATTCTTTGTTGCTCATAGAATTCAATTCCATTGCACTAATAATGTAGCAGAATATGAGGCTTTGGTCCATGGATTGTTAATGGCATTAAAGAAAAAGGTCAAGATCCTACAAGTTTTTGGGGATTCTAAGTTAATAGTCAAGCAAGTTAGGAGACAATACTCTTGTCATGACAAAAGAATGACCAATTATAGACATAGAGTATGGGATCTTATTGAAGGATTTGATGCCTTCAACATTCAATTGATACCACAAATTAAAAACTAGACAGCTGACTCCCTTGCCCAGGTAACTAGTACATTGCAACCTCTATCTCTGTCTGGATTGAAGAAGTTTACAGTTGAGTTAATTCCAGTGCCTTCAGTGCCTAACAATGTCACTAACTTCCAGGTATTTGAAGATGATAAGCAAATTTTAGATTTTATCACAAGTACAAATTTTCTTCTTCTCAAATTATAGATGAAACTGAACTCCAAGAACTAGAAATGGACTTGGAAGGGGCAATTAATCTGAAGACTAATACTATTCCTAGAGGAATGGTGCAGTTTGAAAGAATTTTTGATCTAGATAAGGTCAGAGATCAGGAGCAGGATGCCAAGAAAGAGACCATCAGTGGACAATGTGAAAAGTATAATATGGGAACTCAGGATGATGCCAAGAATGTCTTCATTGGTAAAGTATGCACTCCAGAAGAGAGGAAAGGAATAATCGATGCATTACATAGATATCCAAATGTGATAGCCTGGAATTATGAAGACTTAAAGACCTATGACACATCAATCATAACTCATACTATCCCTCTCAATCCAGGAGAAAAACCTTTCAGACAGAGGCAAAGGCCAATTAATGCTCTACTAGAACCCATAATTCAGAAGGAGGTGCAGAAATTACTGTCTGCCAGAATCATATTCCCAGTTAAACATTCAACTTGGGTTGCAAACTTGGTTCCAGTGTGAAAGAAGAATGGTGAAATCAGGTTGTGTGTAGATTTTAGGAACCTCAACAGAGCATCATAAAAGGATAATTATGTTGGAATTGTTGCCTCAATCTCACAGGCTAAAACCTTTAAGAAAGCATGGTCGCTGTGACTAGTGAGATGTCTGGTCGATCTACTAGTAGATCCTGAACTGTCGCTGTGACCTCCTGAATGTCTTGGCGATCGACATCTGAAACCTTTGGTGTAACCTTGGACTGTCAGAATGATGTCTTGGCGATGATAGGAAGCCTTGCCGATATTGGCGTGACCTTTGGTCTGTCTGGCCAATGTGATAATCGGCATGAATTGCTCCTATCGGCAGGAACTCTTGGCGATTGGGAGATGTTTGGCCAATAGTTGGTGTCTATCGGATATCAGGGAGACTTGGCCGAAAGGGTTATGTTTCAGTATGAGGTCTTACTGATATGAATGTCTCACCGATAGTTATCTTCTAGAGTCATCAGATAAATTCATGTGTTTCGGGATGAAGTCTTAGCGACAGGGTGATGTCTTGCCGATAGGTAACGAAGGGTTCGGTAAGACTCTGACCGACAAGTGGTGTCAGGGAGACCCTTGGCCGAAAGTCTTGTTTCGGTATGATGTCCCAGTGATCGATGAAGGTCTCGCCGACAGGGTTTTACCTTGGTGCCTTCACGGTGACAAAAGACTTTGGTGTGAAGTCTTGGCGACCTGGAGAGTCTCGCCGATAGTCTTCGGGATGACTTGTTCACTCAGTGTAAAGTCTTGGCAAAAGACAAAAGTCTTGCCGACTCGGTATGACATGGTGTGCTCAGTGTGATTTCTTGGTGAAAGACAAATGTCTTGCCAACTATTAAGCACTTCGGTGTGACTTGAAGGCAGCAGTATGATGTCTTGGCGAAAGACGAATGTCTTGCCGACTATCGGGTGCTTTGGTGTAACTTGAGAAGTCTCGGTGTAACCTCTTGCAGAGCAGCATGAGTCTTGCCAATGAGGGAACTCTCGCCGATGGTTGTCGGTATGACTCTTGGTGACTGTTCGGTACTCGGTATGACTTGAAGATTTCAGAGTAACGTCTCAACGAAAGCATATGTCTTGCCGACTATTGTTTGGAGTTCGGTATAACATGATGAGCTCGTTATGAAGTCTTGGAAAAGAACGATAGTCTTGCCGATTGATGAACTCTTTGGGATACCTTGTGATCTTCGGTGTGAGGTCTTGGAGACATGGCGAAGTCTCAGCGATAGCTTTCTAGACTTGGTAAAATATCTTGCCAATAGTGATAACTCTTGGCGACAATGACGATCTGGTCTTGTGGCATCAAGGAGACATGGTTAGTGTCTCACCGACATGCAACACAAGTTGATCATTGCTGACCAAGTGAAGACTATCCTATGTGGTGGCTTGTGGACCAATCAGAGGAAGTGATATTCAAATGGTAGGTGGTTGGATTTTTGTAGCAGTTGCCTGAACTGTCTGCAAGGAAAATCCTACACCGGAAATGGAAACATCTATGATGATAAGGATGTTGATCTGGAGATTGTTGTTTGACAATTATGATCTTGAACCGATTCACAAAGCCGAATGAGAATGAATGTATATATGTATGCATTGCATGTTCTGCAAGGGGAATGAGAGCCGAAGAGAAGAAGAGAGAAACCTGAGTGGCTGGCTGGAATCTCTCCTGATCATGAATGTCGTGGTTGATCTCTCGAGGAAAGTTTGCTACCAGGTTGTATCCAAAATGAACAAGATGTAATCTCTGTAGAGGCTATGAGCCTGGAATTGTATTGTAACCATTTGTTGCTGAATAATACAATGGATTGATCTTTGGAGTGTGGGGTTTTTTATCCGAAAGGATTTTCCCCATGTAAATCTATTTGTTCTGGTTTCTGTCTCATCTTTCATGTCTGTTGGTTCTTGTTGTAGAATCTACTAATGCATGTTGTTGAATTTACATGTGCTTCTCTCATAAGGATTAATGTGGGAAATAACAGTGTCTGTTTCCACTTTAGGACATAGTAGTACGTGTCTTTGAGGCAACCTAAGAAATTAAAGTTACCGAAGGCACTACTATTCTTGGAGGTTTCTCTGAGATGTTCCTCCATTTTTCCTTACAAATTATCCAGTACCTTCATTGGATGAAGTACTTTAGATTGTCAATGGATCTCAAATGATGTCCTTCCTGGATGGTTATTCAGGATACAACTAGGTCATGGTACAATATGAAGATAGACATAAGACTGCTTTCACTACCAAGTGGGGAACTTTTTTCTATAGAAGAATGCCCTTTGGTTTGATTAATGTTGGGGCCACATTTCAGAGGGCCATGGAAATTTCCTTTAAAGACATAATTGGTAAGTGCATAATCATTTATATGGATGACTTGATAGTCTTTTCCAAGAAAAGGGGTGATCATATAGCAGATTTGTGTAAAGTGTTTCAGAAGTGCAGGGAGTTTGGTATATCTCTTAATCCAAAGAAATGCATCTTTGGAGTTACAGAGGGAAAATTGTTGGGACATGTTATCTCTGAAAAGGGAATTGCCATTGATTTGGAATGAGTGGAAGCTATACTCAAGATCCCACCACCTGCTAGCAAGAAAGAAATGAATTCATTCTTTGGTAAGATCAACTTTGTAAGGAAGTTCATCACTAGATTCACAGATATAGTCAAGCCATTGAATGCAATGTTGAAGCAAGAGGCCAAAGTTGAATGGAGTGCAGAAGCTAAGGAAGCATTTGCAGAGATAAAGAGAGCTATTGTTGAAGTTCTGGTTTTGGTGAGTCTAGACTATGCTAAGCCATGAACTACATATATTTGTTTTCTTCTGATCACTCTTGTGCTGCTATGTTGACTAAAACGTCTGATCAAGGAAATTAACATCCCATAGCATTCATGAGTGCACCATTGAAAGATTCTGAATTGAGGTACCCAAGTATGGAAAAGCAAGCCTATGCATTGGTCAGAGTTGTGAAGAAATTTAGACATTATATTCTCAGAAACAAAGTGTTTGCAATAGTTCTTGATCCTGTAGTCAAGCTGTTGTTGATGCAGAATGAGCTAGGAGAGTGCAAAGCTAAGTGGGTAACTATGTTGCAAGAGTATGATATTGAGATCCAGCCCATGAAGCTGGTAAGAGGGAAAGGACTTACAAGGATAATGGCAGAAATAGGCCCTGATCTTGCAGCCCAACATTATAATCTAGAATATGTCTCCCCTGGTGAAAGGTATGATGATATTGTTCATTATCTCCTGACTCAGAGATGTCCTGACCACCTGAATGCAGTATAGAGAAGATAATTATTCTTAAAGAGTGACAGTTTCATGTTGAAGGGAGCTGTCTTATATAAGAAAAATCATGAAGGTATCTACCTGAGGTGCTTAGGAAGATAGGAAGCCGAAAGGGTTATGACTGAATTTCACGATAGATATGGTACTAGCCATGGATCTGCACATTCTACTACAAATCAAATTATGAGGGCTGGTTATTATTGGCCTACATTATTCAAGGATACACACAAGCATGTCAGAACTTGCCATGTATGCTAGACTATAGCAACCAGGGAGAAGTATGCAACTCTCCAACTTCAATTGGTCTTTGAGGTAAAACTTTTTGCACAGTGGGGGATGGACTTTATAGGTCCCATCAATCCACCTTCTTCTACTGGTCACAGGTACATTCTCACCATTACTGATTACTTTACACGATGGACTGAAGCTCTTGCATGCAAACATTGTACTTTTGAAGTGGTAATTGATTTAATTGAATCAGGTATTATCAATCGCTTTGGATGTCCTTTATCTTTAGTTTGTGATAATGTTCCTGCATTCGCATCATTGAAATTCTCCAATTGGGCCTTTGATCATGGGATTATAATAAATCTTGCATCTAATTACTATCCACAAGGTAATGGGTTGGATGAGTCTTCCAATAAAAACCTCTTGATGGTCATCTATAAGTTACTAGAAAATAATCCCAAGGATTGGCACACTCAACTTTGATTTGCTCTGTGGGTAGATTGTACAAGATAGAAGACTTCCATAGGGACCTCCCCTTATCATCTTGTGTATGGCTAGGAACCTGTATTTCCAATTCAATTGAGGATCCCCACTTTATAGTTCATTAATGAGTATTATGATGAAGAGAACAGGTGTGAAGCCCACCTACAGGAGCTGTTACACCTTAAAGAAAGAAGAGATGAAGTCTTAGAGAACTCTGCTAAACATCATGGTATAGTCAAAAGGTGGTTTAATAAAAGAGCCAAGGTAAAATCCTTTCGGATTTATGACTTGGTTCTATACTGGGATAAAGCCCATGATCGTAAGTGGGAGCATGGTAAATTTGAAAAACTTTGGCTTGGCCCTTACCAGATTTCAGAAATTATGGGAGATAATGCTTTTCGCTTGAAACTTCTCACTGGGGAGGATATCCCACTGCCTGTCAATGGGCAGTATTTGAAGCATTATTTCCAGTCTTGAGCTATTTTTAGCTCTTTTCCTATACATAATTAGATTAGGTTTCCTTTCTATTTTTGTTTTTTTTGCTTTGCTTTGGTTAGATTAGGTTTCCCTTCCTATTTTGCTTTGCTTTGCTTTGGTTAGAGTAGGTTTCCCTTTCTACTTTTCTTTTGTTTGTTTTGGTTAGTTTAGGTTTGCTTTCAGTTTTGTGTTTTTGCTCTATTTTTGCTTTGGAGGTCTTCTTGTTTTCTTTTGGATGTGTTGCACCTGCATAGAAAATATTCTTTTGTCTGGGATTGTTTTGAGTATTTCCTTGATGAACTTTAATCCTGTGTCTTGAAAGGATGGTTGAGGTCTTTGTTATTGTCATACAGTCTAAATGTTTGATTTAAGGAAGATGGGTCACCGGTTTGATTTGAATTTGAATTATTCTGAAATCTTATATCTTTTATACATCTTAAAAATCCTGAGGTTGTTGTACGATCCTTGTGAGGTCTTGTGAGGTGAAAAATCCTATTTATGCTTGAGTTCCACTATGGTTCTCTTCCCTGAGTGTGAAATTCATTGTTCACAGGTTGAAATGAAAAGTGAAAAGAAAAGAATATCAAAAGAAAAGAAAAGTGAAATATTGAAAATCAAAAGAATGAATTCAACTTATCAGGGGTATTCGACTATCTCTATTGGGGCTATGGATGCTTGGCTGGTAGTAGAGCTATGTTCGAGAGAGTCATAGCGATAACCTCATTGGGGCTATGGATGCCTGACTGACAGCGAGGCTCTATCCAAGTTGCTTTTGGAGTTAGAATCTTTACGTAGCCTGACTTGGTTGAATTTGGTTTCTGCAGTAGCTCAAGGAAGGAAATGAACACATGTGCACACACTTGGATTTTCAATCTATGGAAGGTTCAGTCTGCCTTTTGGTTCTGATTCTTTGATCATGCATTTTGATTTGTTTGTCTGATAGTGAGATCGAAACCTGAGATTCTAGGTTCATGATTCTTGTTCATCATCAAATGCTCTGGAGCATTTTCCCAGTAGACCCACCATTTGTTGTGCAGTATTCACACACACGCCTTGTTGAAAGCAGGGACCCTCTTTTGCTTTCGCTTTTGTGGTTTTAGCCCTTTGATTTTGAGGTTTTGTATTGCCTAGGCATGAGCTTAAATGTTTATCTTGCTTTCCTAAGTGTTTCCCCCATGTTGCATATTGAAAATCTTAAGCTTTAAGCGAAGTTCAAGTTTTGGCTCTATTTTAGGATTTTTGGCCCCGTCCGGATTTTCCCAGATTACGCTTGAAGTCCGGCTCAGCCTGTTTTACACTACAGTTCGAAGATTTCTAGCCTTCGCGGAATTCCACCTTGTTGTCAGGTTTCTGAACTTGGTTGATTGTTTTGAGCTTTATGCCATTTTGCTTTGTCATTTGTGTTCTCTTGAGTTGGGATATTTGATCCTTGGGTACTTGGTTTGTTGTGGCATACTGAATTTGTGAATTATTGATCTGGATGTGATTCCCTGGGCGTTTTCATCGTTGTTGCTTGCTTGGGCATTCAAATTGTTGTTTGTCTTTGCTGGAGTCGACTGACATTTTATTCATGGTATGTACATGTTTCCTTGCTTTCAATTGATGAATGTGAGTTGTGCTTTGACGTTTTAGTTTTTCTTGGAGTTTGAATTTTTGTGTCCCGAGCTTGCTCTGTGTGTTTATGGTTAAAATCTAGGGTTTCATGCCTAGGGTGTCCCCATTTCATCTTAACTTGTTTTCAAATGAACCTAGAATTCAAAGAAGATCTGTAGGAGGTTCAAGTTAAGCGATTTCCTTGCCCAGGGTCCTCAAATTTGTGATCTTCGATCAATTTGAGCAAAGTCGTGTTAGATTGCCGATTTTCGGGTTTTCTTCCAGCTTTGGGATTTTCCTATCCGGTCGGATTTTCTCGGTTTCTCCTTCTTCCCCTTGTTTTCCCAAAATTCATGCAATATTATCATTTTCGCAGAAATCCGGCCCGACCGGATTTTTCTGGATTTTCTGGGAAGCACTATGGAACGAGGAAATTGGATGAAGTGGATGATTTTAATGATAATTTCTTATTATTCCATGCTCTAAATTGATGGATTGCACTGTTATTTGCATATTTTCTGCATTTTTAATGATCTATTGTGTATTTTGTGCTCATTTCATTGGAATCTGCTTGGCCTGGATTTCCCTAAAATTCCTTTCTGGCCTGGATTCCGTGATTGGATTGAAATCCCAGATTGTGTAGTTTGCGATTGAGCGAGGTTTTTGGGTTGATGTCG
The DNA here is from genome assembly GCA_007258455.2 of Sequoia sempervirens. Lineage (NCBI taxonomy): Eukaryota > Viridiplantae > Streptophyta > Pinopsida > Cupressales > Cupressaceae > Sequoia > Sequoia sempervirens. The sequence goes on along the minus strand of VDFB02157491.1, from coordinate 10,765 downwards.
ATTTTTGTTTGAATTTATTTAGATGATGAATACATTATTGATGATGAGCTAATCTTGATCTTCATGTTATGATAGTGTTATAATGGATATTAATGCTGGTTTTTGCTGAGTGTAGGATGAGTCTAGCATGGTGGTGGCTCGAGGGAGATGAAGACGAATCTATGAAGGAAATTCAAATATTATATACTCCACCCCTTGGCCGACTTGGTGAGGTGTGATCAGGCTGGAGAGGGCAGTTAATGCAAGGTTGCATCGAATTTTGTATTTCCTTATCGTTTTCCTTGCCTTGGTTCGAATTGCATTGGAGTTCCTAGGCCGACCTGGATTGAATTCATGCATTTAATGCATATTTATCTTAATTTGAATTCTCCTTGGGCCGACCTGTTTATGGCCATTTTTATCGTAAGCATTGGTTGGGCCAACTTGTTTTGGCTATTTTATTATTGTATAATCCCAGCTTGGCCGACATGCTTTGGGGATTCCTATAAATTGGGCATTTTGCCTCATTTGTAAGATATAGATACACAAATAGAGATAGTTGTTAGAGTGAATTAGGTAGTAGAGCAGAGTTAGAAGTTAGTCAATTTCTGAGCAAGTGTTGTAACAGAACATTGGAATTGTTGCTAAAGTTTGGTGATTCAATATAATTGAAGACACTGTGATTTTCTGGTGATCTCTTGTGTGTTGACTTATCTTGCACAGTTCTTATGATTCTATCTTTCAAATTGCTCAAGAGTATAAGATATATGTTAGATTTAGATTTAGATATGATTCAATAGTGTTTATGATTTGATGCTTGAAGTGTTTGCAACAATCCCTAGTCCATACTTTTTGCAGCTAGTTGATTGTTAGTTGCTTTGCAAAGTTAGCCTAGACCTTTATATTCATTGTGCTTGGTTCAATTGTGGAGATTTATTCATTTCAATTGCAATTGGGTTGTCTTGGATGAATGTTCATGATCTGAAAATTTTTAGCACCTTAGAAGATTGCACTATTTCTGTAAGATTGTAGATTTATCTTGGTCGAGCTGGAATTAGTTTATGAGGGATTGGTCCATTTCAAGTATTTCATCACTTACATTGTTAATCTTAGGAGTAGTGTTAAATTTAGGAATCTCTCTGAAACCCTAATCTTTTGTTATTTCTTTATCATTTGAATTAGATTTAGGATTGAACTATCATTACATTGTTAGATCTGATAAGTTCAAGATTCAGTATTTTCTTGTAGTACGGTCCCTTTTTGATTACCAACATTTTCACATTTATCACTGAGTTGTTTATGCATTGTCAAGACCTAACATTAGAGACCTTGGGGTTATCTCTTGAGGCTTGCTGATAGAGATTTACCTTTCAAGAGAGATATGATTTCATATTCTGTTTAAGTTGTTGTGCAGAAAACATCATGAACAGGGACCCCAGCTCTGTAGTTGGATTGTAGAAATCAGTGCGAGGTGGACAGTTGTCGTGTGAGCTCAAGTAAGAACATATTGTTTGTTGGATACCTTAGAAACCTATATGGTGTCCCTAGGAAGCCCTCAATCTTGAAGTATGTGAACTTGGGGAATTGAATGAAGCAGTAGCAAAAGTTATTCACCATAGATTTACAATAGTACAACATTATAGTTCCAAATTCACCTGACAATGATATGAGAATATACATAATAAAAGCATCATTTACCTGTTTGTAATTTCTTTTGAAGTTTTTGTATTAGATCTACAGGTAGCATTTGTAAATGATGTTTTGATCTAGACCTGTTCCTAGATTACCTCATGTCAAACCTTTGTACACAAATTTTTCTTCCAATCTATAGATAACATAAGAGGTCATCTAATATTTTGAGGTCTTCTTCAACAAAAAAAACTATGCATGGATGTTGTCACTAATCATTTTTACCCAGTGGAATCTCAAAATCTCCTCGATGAAGTACCACATCCACTCCTCGAATATGTTAGACATAGGAAGTCCAATGATCCTACTCAACAATGTAACTAAATCATTTGCTTCCTCAAAGGTGTACACTTTAGCACTTATTTTATACCCCATTTTACTTATGCAAGATCCTTAAATATGGGAGCCAAGGAGGTAGAAGCCACAAGAACCCATGTCCTCAAATGACATGAGATTGATGACTTCCCACCTTCATATTTTTGCATGATCTTTCCTGCAATCACAAAATACTTAGAAAATTTTAGTTTTATTAATCAAAACGTGGGAATAAATAAGGCATTCTAAGTTTGATCATTTAAAATCCCACGGGAAACACCAAGGTGGAAACCTTAGCTGGTCATTTCAAAACTCTAGCGTGACCTCAATGAAATTTTGCATTGAACCCTCTGAATGGTGCAGATCTAAGTGATGTGAGAGCCATCACCTCCCAAGCCAAATTTTGGAACAACGAGAAAAGAATTACACATGAGGTTTTGGTTTTAATTTTTAAAGTTTAACAATTTATCAATCATGACCGCTTTGCCCAATAATGAAATTTGCAAAAAAATTAAGAATTCAAATGCAAGAAAGAAATCATACCCATTGGATGCATGAAACTATAAGAGAATCACCCATGAAAATTTGGCAAAGATAAGAGTAGATTTCCGATTTCTGAAATGTGCAAGGTGAAAATGAGAGGGGAAACCATCCTATTTATAAACCTAGGTGCATTTATTGTGCTAGATATCTCAAACTTCATGAAAACCCTAAAATGAAGAAACTCATGGTGTTAGTTCCAAGTCTATGTAGGGAAATGGAATGCAGGTGCTAAGGCTATGCGGGGTTAAAGGATGTGGGTGTGGAATTCAACAACACTGTTTGGACGAAATCTCACAAATGACTTTCTATAGATGGATTTTTGCACTAAAGTTTTTGCAAATGGCCAGAAATACTTAGGAATTTGCTTGATGGAAACCCACAAAGAAACTCCTACAAAAGGTCACTTTGAAATTTTTCAACATTTCAAGGGGTTTCAAAATTTCAAAGGAAACGTGGACCAAAGGCCAAAAAGTGAAGGAAAAAGCAAAAAAAAACAAGCGCGAGTGAAGCAGGCCCAAAAGCAAAAGGGAAAAGAGGGGGTATCTACTTTCAGTGAGGTGTGTGTACAAAATGCACAATAAATGGAAACTCTATTGGGAATGTTCCTGAACGTTTCAAGGATAAGAATTCATCTGAACCCATAATCTCTAGTTAGTACCGAAATCAAAGTTTCACAAGATAATTCTTACTCAAAGGGGAAAAAAATCATTAGTTGAATCCATTCATGACATATCTAAATCCTTAATTGTGTGTGATTTCAGCTTTTTGAGTTCATTCCTTTCCCTAGGAGACTTGAGGTAAGCAATCATTCAACCAAGACAGGCTACGTAGATAGTCCAACTCCAAAAGTAACCTAGACATTGCCTCGGTGCCAGTTTGGAGTCTATAGCCCCGATGAAGATATCTACAATCCTAGTGAACATTGTTCTACTGCCAGCTAGCTATCCATAGCCTCAATAGAGTTGCTTGCACACCCATACAACTAGTTATAAGATATTTCTTTGGTTTCATTCTCAATAAATTTTCTTTTGCAAATTGATAAGCACCAAATATTATTCTAGGTTTGGAAATTGTAGTGGTCACTGAAGTAGATTTTTAGATTTTTCACCTTGCAGAAATATCATGATACCTACCACAAATCCCTCAAGGAACATTAAAATATGTAGATTATTAGGACTAAGACTAGTGTGAAAGGATTCAAATAATGTCTTCTCTCTAAATCAAGAAAAAATCAATTAATGAAACTTGATCACCAAGACTAATAGATACCACTAGATAACTTATAAAAGCTTATAAAAGAAACAAACATGAACATTCAACAGGACATCCCTTTGACTGTACATGGCACTACCATCTATAAAAAATAGAAAAACCCTCTACTTCTAAAACGAAACAACAAAGTGAAAGCAAACCAAAAGCAAACCAAAAGCAAACTATCCTATAAAAAACTACCTAAACTAACTATGTACAACAAGGCTGAGTTGTAGTAGCTCAAGCAAGGAAATAGTGCTTTAGATACTGCCCATTAATAGGCATCAAGACATCTTCTCCCATGAGATTGTTCAAGCAATAAGCATTATCTCCCAAAATTTTAGAAATTTGAAAGGGTCCAAGCCAAAGCTTGTCGAATTTACCATGTTACCCCTTTTGTTTATGGGATTTATCCCAATATAAGACCAAATTAGAGATTCTAAAGGCCTTAATCTTTTCTCACTAATCAAACCAACATTTTGCAATGCCCCGGTGCTTGGAAAAAATTTCAATTTTTTCTTCATTTTCTTCCTCCAAGTGGAGGATCTCAGCAAGACGAGCTTCAAGCCTTTCTCCTTCATCATAATACTTGTTAATGAATTGTAGGGTGAGGATCTTTAAGTGATTGGGAAAAATAGGCCCCTGACCATAGACTAGATGATATGGGGAGGTGCCCAAGTCATCCTTTTATTGAGTACAATCTTCTCATAGAAGAAACCATACTTGGGTATGCCAGTCTTTAGGGTTCTTGTCCAACAATTTATGGATGACAATAGATTCTTATTTGTGGACTCAACTAAATTGTTCCCTTATGGATAATAGTTAGAAGAAAATTTTAGTGTAATATCATAATCAAATGCCTATCCCAAAAACTTTAAAGAAGAAAATGTTGGACCATTATGACATACTAATGCAAAAGGACATCCAAAATGAGTAATAATATATTGCTCTAATTTTTTTATAACAAAGTTAGCTATACATTACTTACATGAAATGGATTATGTCCATCTAGTGTAGTAGTCAGTAGCAGTCAAAATATGCCTGTGGCTAGTGGAAGATGGTGGAGTGATCATACCAATAAAATCTAGTCCCCATTGCGCGAAGGGATGTACCTTAGCTATAGGTTGTAATGAGACAACACCATATTTCTCTTAGACAATAACAATATGATAGATGTGGAGAGTTCGTAAGTGTGTATGAGCATCCTTAAATAGTGTGGGATAGTAATATCTTACTTGTAGGATTTGGTGTGTAGTCAAAGGCCCCAAACCATGACCAGTCCCAAATTTGTCATGAAATTCTTTCAATACTGCCGCTGCTTCTTCCTTTCCTAAACAATGAAGATAGAATCATTCATAATTATTTTTGTATAATATGACACTTTTCATCATGTAGCTACCTCTCTTTAAATGTAGAGTGTGTCATTGAACAACATTCAATCATGGTGGACAAATCTGATTAAGTAAATAATACACCACATCATCATACCACCCATCTAGAGACACATCCTCGAGGTTATATTGTTGTGTTGTTAATTCAAGATTTAATTCAACCATTGTTTATGTTAATGCCTATCCTTGGACCAACCTCATGGGTTGGATCTCCATAGCACATTCCTAAAGCATGGTTACCCATTTAGCTCTTTGTTCCCCCAACTCATTCTGCATTAAAAGGATCTTCACTGTAGGGTTCAATACGATAGAAAACACTTTATTCCTTAAAATATAATGTTTAAACTTTTTGATTGCACAGAATAATGCATAGGCTTGTTTTTCTACACTTGGGTAATGTAACTCAACATCCTTGAGTAGAGCACTCATAAAAGCAATCGGTGTTGCATTGGCGGTTGTCATTACAACAAAAGATCGGCCTATCAATGCCTGATACAACCACCAATTTTTTACAAGATCCAAGATCCACAGGAGGTGGTTAAGCCAAGTCACAAACCCAAGCATCACACTGCACAACACAAGGAGACTAAGGGTGAAACTCTTGCAACAATCCCTCAATGCAAGTGAGGGGTTCAAACTTGTGACCTCGGCTTTGATACCGATTGTTACATTGGTCATTGTCGTTGCACAAAAAGATTAACCTATCAATGCCTGATACAACTTCCATATTTATACAAGATCCAAGATCTATAGGAGGTGGTTAATCCATGTCATGAACCTAAGCGTTGCACTACATAGCACAAGGAGACCAATGGAAAAACTCTTGCAACAATCAGGTGTTCATCACCTTGTTCTCTCTTTTGTGACAACATTCCCACACATGAGTGATCTAAAGTGAAAGAGTAAATATAAAAGGGCTTCATGTAATCAGGACTAACTAAGACTAGGGCTTCAACAATCAACCATTTTATTTCTTCAAAAGCCTTATTTTCTTCCAACATCCATTTTACCTTGGCATCTTGATTTCACATTGCATTTAAAGGTTTTACATTCTCAACAAAACCTATTATAAACAAATTCCTTACAAAATTGATTTTTTTGAAAAGGGACTTCATTTCCTTCTTACTCACAGGCGATTAGATCTTCAATATCACTTGGATTCCTTCAGCATCAATTGATATCCCTTTCTCTAAAATCACATGGCTGAGCAATTTGCTTTCAGTCACTCTGAAGATACACTTCCTTAGGTTAAGTGAAATGCCAAACTCCCGACACCTTTGGAATACTTTGCATAAATCTGTAATATGATCACCTCTCTTCTTACAAAATACTATCAAATTTTCCATATAGATGATACATTTACCTATCAACTCCTTAAATGTAGTATCCATTGCATGTTGAAATGTTTCCCTAGCATTGATCATACCAAAAGGCATATTCTTGTAAGTGAAGGTTCCCCATTTTGTAGTAAATGTTTTTTTATTTCTATTCTCTTATTGGACCATAACTTGGTTGTATGCTAAATATCCATCCATAAACGACATCATTTGAGAAATATTCACAATTTGTAGAACCTCATCCAATGAAGGCACCGGGTAATTATCCTTTTCTAATGCATGATTAATATTTTGGAAATCCACACATAAGTGGATCTCACCATTCTTTTGTGGACGGGTACCAAGTTTGTGACTCAAGTAGAATTCCTTACAAGAAATATAATATAGACTGACAACAATTTTTGTACTTCTTTATAGATAATGGGTTCAAGTAGAGCGTTGATGGGTTGCTTCCTTTGCTTAAATGGTTTTACATTAGCCTTAAGGGGAATTGTATGCTTGATAATATAAGTATCCTATGTCTTAAGATCCTCATAACTCCATGCAATAATGTCTTGATATACATGCATCGCTTCAATTATTCCTTTTCTTTTAGCTAGGGTATGGACTTAACCAATACAAATGTTCTTCACGTTCTCAGAGGTACTCATGTTGTATGTATCACACTGGTTTGTTGAAGAATCCTTCTTTGCCTGCTGATTTTGGTATCTTATCTGATCAAAGTCAAATATTTTCTCCAACTATACCATGCCTCTTGGAATAGTGTTTGTCTTCAAGTTAATTACTCCATCTATACATCTAATTCTACCTCTTCAAGTTTTACCTCATCAATAATTTGAGAGGAAAAAAAATCAAAGCTAGTAATGAATCAAGTATATGCTTATCATCTTCAAAGATTTGAAAATTGGTGACATCATACCACATAGATGGAGTAGGAGTAAGCTCGAATGTGAACTTCTTTAATCCTGAAAAATGAAAGAGGTTGCAAAGTGTTGGTTGCCTGAGCTAATGCATTAGTATTATGGTTTTTACTATGAGTAATTTAAAACTAGATATTGAAGGCATCAAATCCTTCTATCAAATCCTAGAATTGATTCCTATAGTTAGTCATTCTTCTATCATGACATGAGTATTTCTTTCTAGCCCACTTTATCACAAACTCAGAATCACCAAATACTTGCAATGCCCTAACTTTCATATATAATTCCACTAACAAACCATGAACTAATGCTTCATATTCGCTACATTATTGGTGCAATAAAACTACAGTCTATGTGTTGCAAAGAAGGTTTCACCTGTTTGGCTAATTAATTCGAAATCAGCTCCATCCCCTTGCTTTGATTTAGACCCATCACAATGTAAAGTCTGAAAATTAGTTAGGTTCATACCTTTATGATTGCTAGTGCGTACTTCATTCTTTAGTATGATACTTTTCTCAAGACTATTTTCTTGCTCTAGTAATTTCTCTTTTTAAGCTTTCTAATTTTATTTGTTAACATCAAAAAGGTTGATCCACTTCTTAATATCTTCAACACCAGTCAAGAAAAGACAACATTCAAAATTCAAATGGGAAGCATCGTGAATTTTGCATCTGCATGGTAGCAGTAAATCCTTTAAGTCCACATTATTTCCTAGACAGATCTAATCTTGTATGCATCTTTTCATAAATCCTTGAAAGCCCTCAAACAATCCAATATCTCCATCAGTCTAAGGATCAACATCATCTTATTCTACGAATACTTCATTACTGCTAGGAATTTGAGTTAAATCTCTTGACACTTCATATAGCATCAAAACTTCTTCTTTATCATCTTCCTCCACAACCATAGAAATATAGTTTCCCAAATCTATTTCTAAAAACATCACTTCATTTGTCTTATTATATTTGGTGATCATGTGCTTCATCCTTGTTTCTTGTTCAATGTGAATCTAATTTGGCATTCCCTTCCAAGGAAGCCACATGTGAAAATGATCAATGTGGATGTAACCATTAAGTATCGTGGTCTAGTATCTACTCAAAATTAAACCATATGCATCAGGAATGTCAGCTACTTGAATGCCAATCATTTTCTAGAATCTCAGATCCGATGATACTTGCATAGGGATTCTATTCAATTCCCTAATGACATTCACTTTTTTCTTATCTAACTATGTTAATTTTCACCGGGAAGGAGTGGGAGTAATACCTAGGGCCTTACATACTGGAAAGGCATGATATTTGTAGAAGCACTTGAATCTAACATATAGTTTTGCAAATTCTTTCCAAATATACACACAGTCAGCAAGAAAGGAGGAGCCTCACATTTTTCTTGAAATAGGCTTATTGGAGTGTATACCATATATCCCTCCACTATAGAACCCTCAGGATGTGCTCTTTGTCTAACCAAAACCTTCAAAAATTTTAAGTGCCTCTCAACCATTCACATTGACCTTGTGTGTACAAGTCCGCACAATTCAATCTCCTCAACTTGGTGTATGAGGTAGTGTTCTTGTGCATTGAAAAATGTCGAAGATAGACACTTTTTCATTTCACACATTAGACGAAGAATTTTTTTCTTCCAATAATTTATATCTTCTTTATGGATTTCTTTAGATGATAGCCATCTACAAGTGATTCAAGGCGCAAATATATTAATGAGATTTAACAAAAATATACAGTATATTACATAACAAGTAAAACAAATGGCAATTATAAGATATATACAACGAATTGAACAAATATCGCTACTTACCTCATGTATTTTCCAAGATCATATATAACTTGCTTGACATTGTTGTCAAAGTTGTATGGGAGAGATAGAGGTAGAACGTACTGCAACAATTATAAAATGATATTTTCATTATTTTTCCAAAAGTAGTAAACACAATACATTAAAAAGTACATGCATTATACAAGTGTATATAATATACCAGAATAATTACCTTAATGAAGGTATGCCAATCATGTGTTTTCATCCTTGATCCAAATTCACCTTTCTTTGTTATTATATTGTTTATGTTCGCAACAAATCCTGTGGGAAATCAAATTTTTCGTATGACTTCTTTTATAGCATTGCTTTGTTGCTCTATTAATAACCAAGGAAGGGAACTTATATTAATTTGGTTTCCATCTCTATTTAATTGAATGACATTTTTCATTGCATGATTGGCTACCTGAATGTCACTACAAATTTTGATAATTTTTTCTTTGTCATGCCTTCCATCCAATATTTTCCATAACATTTCTGTTATATTCTTTTCGATATGCATTGTATCAAACAAATTCACAATTTGTAGCTGCTCATAGTAGGGAAACCTACTAAATTGTTTGGGATCACTTTTCAGTCCCTGTGGAAGCTGTCTATTAATGCCTTGACGACCTTCATGAAGCATATAAGTTAACCAAATTAACAACAACAATCATTGTCAATTACAACATGAGTAAACACAACACAATATAAAAATATAAATTCAAAACATATCATATATGATAGATAAACAATTTGATCCGATGTATAATCTTGACAATTAATTCTATTATATTCCAACTTCCATAGGCGAGGTGTCATTCTTCATTGTTTTGATGTAGTCTCCTCTTTCCCATTGAAAAGATGTTTTTCAGTAGTTCGATACTTATGATTTCTATGGAGGAAGTGTCTATACTCATCAAACACCGCTTCTAAACTTGTTTAGAATCCTAATTTTAGATTTCATCTTTTGGACCAATAAATTGGATACAAAATTTTCCTTGTTTGAAGACTTGCAAGATCATATATAATTGGATTAAATATGTCAATTTTTATTTATATATAATGAATAGATTATTTTAAAAACATGCATGATATCTACTTCATCAAATTAAATATTGTTAAAGTGTAGTTGAACATTATAACATACCACAAAAATGTGTTAGCCCTAGGGCATCATGAATTGTCCATACAAGCATTGCATGGAATTGAAATTGTCTTTTCCTATTGGTCTAGAGACATCATACATAGTGATGCCATTGCATAACTTTAGTAACTCACACAAGAGGCTCCTCGAGTATACCTTCATATCTCTTTAACTGGTACTTACCTAGTTGAATGAACATAAACATTACATAATTATTATAACCATTTATTGCAATATATATATAAATTAATGTACATCACTATTAAATGAAAAAATATAAGTCATTATGCAACAAAATAAGACAAATGGAGATGCTACTAATAAAAAATTACGTAAAGAAATACCGAACAATCATCGGACAACATTATTTTCTCCTTCTTTATTGGA
>VDFB02157488.1:0-30350 GCA_007258455.2 Sequoia sempervirens | reverse complement strand
CATACACACATTACGCCATGATTAAAATCTTATAACACATCCAAATAGGTCATAATGGACCTATAATAGCTCCCATATAATGGATCAATACTTCTCAAAACTCTACAATACCCAAAACATACTAGGTCGGCACTGGTAATGATTTAACATCAATACTCATCAACTATTCAACCACAACCAAACACGTGGACCTCAAAATTTCATGCCACTTGGAATATACATGCTATTGACACCTATCAACATCTCTGCAAATCCACAAAGCCAAATACCAAGTGCAGAGAGATACAAATCCTCTAAGACATATATATTTTACTAGTATCACTGTAACTACAAGACCAGAACTTTTGTCATTCATAACTTCAACACCAAAGATCAAATCATTGTGAAACACTGGATTTAGACTCTTATAACATCCAACAAAATTATAAAAAAACCATAGAGAGAGATTTCACACAGCAAACCAATGTGGATCAAAATACTAGATGTCTTGTACGCTAAAAATACTATTTTAACACAAGCATTTTTCCTTTCATATGTCTTCACTAGATCAAACCTTCTTGAAAATGTCCACTGAATAACCATCTTCAAACATGCTCAAGCTATATAAAATAATCTACACAATGATCTCCATATCCAAAACACAATGTTGACATCTGATGACAACAATGTACCACATGTTGTACAACTTATGCTCATATCTCATGCTCATGTTGTTAAAAATTTTATCAACAACAAACTTCTTATTCTTCCAACAAAACCATGGTGAGGATTAACTCACATATATATGAATATCAACACCGATTACAAAAGGCTCGTTGCTCAAAGGACTCGTTGTCCAAAAGAAAGAAAGCCTCACTGCTAAGGGCTCACTACCCAGGAAGATCACTTCTTCTAGAATATAAGAGATTAGAAAGGAATTGTTACAAGGAGGTTCACTACCTCAAAGAAATAGGATAATCCATCAAAAACAATTTGCAACCTTTGGCTCACTACCTCCAACAACTTCAAGCACACTAAAATGTAGACACCTTCTGCTCACTCCTTCTGGTAGTCTTAGGCATTCAAACTCACACTAATATCTCAACACATGATCACATACACATCATTTCGCACCACACTGCACATCACACACTTCTCCAATAATTGACCTTGCATATATATCCTCCACGACCTCAAACAATCTTTTCTAGGTTGGTCTCAATGAAACATATGCACCTCAAATGTGCAACCACCAAATAGGTCAACACTAAACACCTTTGCAGTGGAAAGAAGTGAAGGTAGACCACATAAAGGGTTAACCAAGACCCAAATCTACACTGATATGCTACACCATTCTTCCACAAACAACAAAGCACATTCACAATCAGCTCTAACACGCCAAGTCAACCAAACTGTAATTAACACTATCAAACAGTTGACTTCACACTTCACCAGGTCCAAAAACATCATGCAAACCATGTAGAAAAATTGCACAACATCCTAGAATATTCCACTAACAAAATATTCAAAAACAATGGCGCAAACACCTGCAACTAAGATTACTATCATCCTATGTAACCGGTCAAACTGCTACAGAGATACAACACATGAATCAAGCTTTCAAGACAGATGAACACTAAACAATCCAAGGGAAGGTAGATGCAATAAATACTAGCACATTCCCAAATCCACAAGACAAGAAACTTCAATGCAGAAAAATGTGAAGCAATTCCATTTCTCTCAGACATCCTTCTTCACCAGCTAGACATTGTCAAACACAACTTCTACTACCGCACGATCCAGAACCTAAAAATCTTGATATAACACCTTCCAATACTATTGATCATCACATTCAAACCACACAAGCACATCTTTGAGAATGAAGAAATGTGAAACACTATACATAACACACCCTTGTCACCTTGTACACTCTTTTATACAAATTTTATCAAAAGCACTTGGAAACCAAGTGACCATGATGCATCTACAACACCTGCACTTGACACCACAAACACCCTCTCATCATATGCACACCAGAGGTTGACATCAATGACAACACTAATGACAAAATAGTGCAACAAGATTTAGGGTGCCCAACAAAAGAACAAGAAATCAATGAATTAAAGGGTAATGTAGATTCCCTCATAGAAAGAATGAAGAAGGATAAGCTAAAAAATCAAAATCTTAAATCTTAGGTGGAGCAACTGCAGCGCTACATTAATCAACTAATTGGATAAAACTAAGATGTGGATCAATTACCACCTAATTATGTGCTCCTCTCCAAGGATCAAATGCTTTCATTGGATAAAATGAAGAATATAAATGGGATAATAAACAAATGTGTGAAGTCCATGATTGAAAATGGAGAAGAGACAATAAAGATTGTTATTAAAAATTAAGCAAATATGTTGATGTTAAAGGATAAAATGGCTAAACTAAGGGAAAATTCTACAAAAAGAATTGAACATAATGAAATTGAATTATCTAAACTGATAAAACTATAAAAGGTCAAGAATAGCTTGTTGATAAAATAAAGGGTGTTAACTCTAGAAAGTGTTAACCAAGTGTGTTATGCCTAAATAGATGGTTTCATGACAAGAAGTGTATGAAGCCTAAGACCCTTTTAAGCTAGGGAGACGATGGGAACACTAGAACAAACGTAATGTCAAACCAAGATTTTTTATCCTTAGTCACCATCAAGGGCTCTAACAATCCATTTTGCACATAAGGATAACCTTGAGGTCAAATTGAAAGAAGCCCAATGCCTCTAGAGTCATGAGGAAGGCAATAGTAATCTCAAGCCACATGATGAAATTATTTGTTATTATCAAAAGATGCCCATAGGAATTCCTTGGGAAAATTTTCAATCTTTAAATAGGAGGTTTTAAGAGGAATCCAACAAGAAGAGTAGTAAACTCGTGTGGTGACCAAGACTTTTAAGCACACAGAGAACTTTCCTACCAACAATAGAGGCTTAGTAATTCAATACATGAATTTTTCTTAGTTATAGAAATGACAATTTGCCATAGGGTGGAAGGGGAGGCTTCAAAGGCAAACACAATGTGGAGAAACTTGGAAACTTTTCAATGATCAATCCATTTCTATCCATAGGAATTCAACCAACAGATTTAAGAAGAAAGGATTCCCTGTGGCATTGAGTTTTTTTTATCAATAAATGCTTGACCTTGAAATTTTACAAAAATACATTTAAGCACTACAAGATCTATTTGATACTATCTTCTTCTTCCAACAAATTAAGAAATGTGCATTTTCCCATTGACCAATCAAATAATAAAATTAAGTAAATAAATACCTTTAACCAAGTTATGTGAAAATACATGAGAAAAGGCATTTCACGTGCAAACCCGTAAGGAACCATCCTCATATTTCGTTCAAACATTTAACATTCTCTTAATTAGTTAGTCAATAGAGTGATTTTGATTAGACTAGGCCTAAGGAAAGTGCACACATATATGATTTTCTTTGGAATAGATGCCGACCTATCTCAATATTTCATTGATTACATAATGAATCCATTGACAATTAGAAACACGCGTCACAAAGTAGAGGCCACGATTAAAGTGGGCTAGTGGAATAATATTGACTTTATTGAATAAGAGGTCTATATAACGCTCATTTCTTATACAATTTACACAACCAAAGCTAAGAGCAAAGGAACAGTTTGAGTAGAGGCGGAGTTTTTTTATGGCTTGCTCAGGGTAAGCTTGTATCACAGAATGCTTTTATGTTTTTTTCTTGCTTTCTGCTTATTCTATGGCAATGGTGGACTGGTTTACGTAGTTTATGGTGTGCATCTTTTTTAAGTTGATTTATTAACTTGAGTTGGCTTCGTCAGTGTAAGCTTGTCTCACAGAATGCTTTTATGCTTTTTACTTGTATGGTGATGTTTATGGATTTAGTTTTGTCTTGTTTACATAGTTTATGTTGGTGTATAGGATGAGGAGATTCGAAGGAAAAGTGGCAATAGTGACAGGTGGATCAAATGGTATAGGTGCAGCTACGGCAAGGAAGTTTGTGGAAGAAGGTGCTTATGTGTACATTGCTGACATCAATGAAGAGGCAGGGCTTAAAGTTTGCCAAGAGCTCCATGGGAGTTCTTCATTTGTGAAATGTGACGTGGCAATCGAGAGCCATGTGAAAGGGGTTGTAGATCGAGCAATGGAGGAGAAGGGACGTCTAGACATCATGGTCAACAATGCGGGTATGATGCACGCTCATGGAAATGCCATCACGGAGGTTCCACTAGACACTTGGGAAAGAATGATGGCAGTGAATTTGACAGGGTCTATGTTAGGCATGAAGCACGCTGCGAGGGTCATGATTCCACACAACTCCGGTTCCATACTCTTCAACTGCAGTGTGTTGGCACTTCTTAAGACTGATAACGAGTCTCATGGTTACATGACTTCCAAGAATGGTTTGTTGGGTTTGATGAGGAGCGGTGCAGTTGAGTTGGCAAAGACCGGAATACGTGTCAATGTTGTCTCATGCTATGGGATTATGACAAAGATGATGGAGGAGTGGCTTCATAAGGCATCTAATGGGAAATGTCCTAAGGAGGTCCTTGAGGATGAGATGGAGAGGAACGCCACTAATGGAAGGAAGCTTATTGTTGATGATGTGGCCAATGTTTTCTTGTTTCTAGCATCTGATGAGGCTTCCTACATCAATGGCCATAATCTTATAGTTGACAGGGGGTTATTCTCTTCATGGGCGAGATATCGCATCCTTCAAAGATCCACTTGATAATTAAAGAGTTGTAACATTGTTTATAAGTTATATTTTTAGTTGGAGCCTTCTTAAGAACTTATATTTGTTGGAATAAACACTCCAACATAACTATTAATTGTTAAAATAAGTCATAACAAAACTACACATATGTTGTGTATGTGTCATCAAATAATGTTTAGGTGTCTGTTATGTTCAGTTAAGCTCAATTTGTTGTCATTAGATGTCCAATTTGTTGTTGAACAACTCTAGTTAGTTGTCATCATAATTAGCATGATTATAGGAAGTTCGTTGAGTGTTGCAACTATAAAATATGTGTTGTTGTTGATTAATATCAATGAATGAGTTTATTTGCAGTTACATTCTCTGTATTTTTGTTGTTATATTTTTCTATTAATATTTTTCATAAGTTGTTCCCACTAGGTTTTCTCTTTTTTCTTCACTTGTGAGAGAATGCATTGTACATGGGTACCTAACATGGCCTCTAGTCAAGACCCATTTATATCTAATTGCACTTTTGTGATCTCCCCAAGTATCACTTAAGGGGGGAGTTAGTGTGAATAATTTATCTATTCACTATACTTAAGTGTACTTAAATTGATGAGGTTAGACAACTTCTTGTCTAGTTGAATGTGCAACCTTTAAACCTCTAGAGGTTACCAAGTTATTTGGTAAACCTCTAGAGGTTACCAAGTTATTTGGTAAACCTCATGAGCTACCTTTTAGAGGTTGGAAGACTTTTAATCTCACCTCAAAAGTCACTCAACACTTGGCACACAAGGTTGATGACTTGGTCATGAGGTTGTTGGTTTGTACACTCCAAGTGTTCCTAAGGTTGACACCTATAGGACACTTGTCTACTCATTTGTGCCACATCTTGGGACACTTGTCAATCCACCTCATAAGTGGATTGCATCATCCTTGCCTATATAAGCAAGGGTTTGTACTCATTATTATTTGGGTCATCCAAATATAATATTGCATATTGTCCATTGTGCTTGTTTCTCATCTCCTAAATTCTCCTAATCCTAATACCCAATACATGGGATGGCGCTCCAATTTTTAAATGGATCAAATATTGGTCAACATGGCCTAATGTGATAATAGTTATGTGTTTAGAAAAAAAAAATCTTCTTAGCCTTGTGTTTAGAAAATTATAATTCAATACAAAATTGTATGGGAAAGTGATGTAAAAAGACATCTAATAAAGGTTCCACTAGCGAGGAATAATAGTTCTACCAAAATTTTAAAAAGAATTGTGTTGGAAACATGGCTCTACCAAGCCATTTGTAAAAAAATTCAAATCTGAAGTTGAGATTACTCCTTATGTACCACAACATATGATCATGATGATGGTGAAGATTGAAAGAAAAGATCCCTAATTTATAGAGCATGTAGTACTAAGCCTTTGTTTCACCTACTATCCACCTCATATACAATGTTCCACCATTTCAATCATTATTAAAATATTTTACATAATTCAAGTGGTGGCAAGGATTGAATCAACAAGTCATCTCTAGATAATCTACATCATTCAACATCATTAGAAGCATAACTATTAATTACTTCAAATAAATGATCAGCAATATTGAAAAAGCCCATAACACTCTATTGGGGGGGTTGCATCCTTGGTCAATTAAATTTTATTGGTACTCAGGAGAGAGAAGTGACAACACCACCACAACCTACTCCATGATTGCTACCCAAAAAATTATTGGTTGTCCATATGACATAACAAGTAGCAAAAAGTGTTGCCAATAGTGGCATGGTATGATGGTTAAGTTGTTGTGGTGTCGTTCTTGTCATCAAGGTTCAAACCCCACTGGGGTGTAATTGTTGAAATGTTTATATTGGGGATGAGGTCCCTCATTTGTGACCTCATAGATTCATAGCTTTGAGTCAAAAATGTTTACCCCTTAAAATAAAATTATTCATTCTTCTAAGAGGCAGTGGGCCTAGCTCAATTGGAGCTAAAGCATCATGTTGCAGGCAAGAGGTCACGAGGTCTAGTCTCCCCACCATCATTGTGGTACCGGAGAGCGTGTCATGCCAGCATCACCAGTCACATGGAAAAATTTTACCATGCACATTGTAGTTTATAGGGGGGTGGCTACCCAATTCCAATACTTGTAGTCTAAAAAAAATTAGCAAAAAGTTTAAATAAAAAACTAGAAACTTTAATTTCTTGCAAGTTGAGAATGTCCAAACTTGGAATTTTTTTCCAAGTGTCTCACATATAATATTTTCTTATGAGGTCCATTAGACCTTAGAAATTATAGAAGATGATTTATACATTAATGAGAATAAAGAGTAGTCTTCACTATCCAACTCATCAAGAGTTGTATAGTAGCTATTTAAAATCATTCTCTACATTGAAACTACTTATGTGAATGACTAGTTAGTTATGATTTCATTTATTAGGAACATACTTTCCTTCTTCCAAGTTCTTAGATGGATTGGATGAATGTTGTTAAACCACTAGGGGAGGAGAACAAGAAAAGTGGATAATATTTTTTGGTTGAGAAGATAACACAAAAAGTTTATTGCGATGTTCTAGTGAACATTAGCTTATTCATCTCATTGGACAACTCACCAAGTGAGGGAATGACAACTTTTCCCATATCTTAAGGTTTTCAAATTGTACCATTTTGATACTTTGGTGGTTAGACACTATTACCACTTGAGGTTTTGGGTAGAGCATGACCAACGTTATCATTCTTGTTATTTTTGTAACTAACCACAATTGAACAATCCTCTTTTTATAGGAGCATCAATGGTTGAACAAGAAGAAGGTTTGTTACGAGAAATAACTAAAGCACACTCCCTAATCTTATGATCAAATGGAATGGCATCAAAATAAAGTATCTGGAAAATTCAAATAGAACACTCTTTGTGTGTTGCATTTGGCCAACTAAATATTAATGGTTTCCTTCAAGTTCTTCAAGAGATCAATTTTAACACAAACACGCTTTTGTATACAAGCTAAGAAACTTTTGATGTGATCAACACAAATGATATTACCTAGCAATACTACTATTTTAGGTAAGAAAATCCAATATGAAAAGGACAACCTACAAAACTCCACCCAAATAACTCTCTCCTCAGAGACCACAAAGTCTTTTGTTTAGAGTATGAAAACTAGAAAGGACATATAAACAAACTAGAGGGCATGTTTCATAATGGCCTTCACATGTATGGATTTAGCAAATTAGAAAAGAAAAAACCCTTTTGTGGGGTTTTGGATAACATCAAGGCAAAACCCAAGTAGGAACCAAGGCTTGGTCACCAATTCTTTAAGCATACTTTTATAGGGGACCTTTCTAACAAGATAAATGATTAAAGTAAAATTTTCAAATCATTGGCATATGCACTATTAAATTACAAAATGGGAAGAACCACATCTTAAGTTGGTTAAAATCTCATACCTCATGGAAGACCTTTGAGATGAATTTTCAAGGTCACTTTGGCAAGTTGTTATCCTCATACAACATTTGAACATTCAAATGAAATTTGAAGTTATTTAAGTAAAATAAAAATATATTGAGTTTGGCAAAATAATAGATGCCATAACAAATGTAGAAAAATAATGCAAATTCTTGCTTTATTGAAATAATATGACATAAATAAGTACACTAATTGAAAACACTAGCCAACACAAGTAAAACCAAAACTGAAACCTTTAACATATAATTTCAAAATAAAATAAACCAAAAAATACCACATCTTCTCAATTATTTGATCTAGGTTCATGTTTACACCATGATATATGGTTTCTTTGGAAAACTGAAACCACCTTCTGTGTTTTGAATATTTCCTTGATTACCTAATGAGTTCAACGACAATTAGAAGGCACGCGAGACAAATAAGAGGCCACAATTAAAATGGGCTAGTGGAAGAATATTGACTTTATTTGTTCATTCCTCCTTTTTAGATTTATATGAATTGAAAATGACTTTCTTCATTTCTTTTACAAATCTAATATGACCAGCGATGTAAGAGAGCGTTGAATAAGAGGTTTCAGACTTGAGAGGCACAATGGACGTCTATACAATGCTCATTTCTTTGAATAATTGCATCCGCCTACCCTGTTCTGAATATTTCCTTGATTACGTAACGAGTTTTGAAGTCCAATGGCAATTAGAAATCTATATAACGTTCATTTCTTATACAATTTAGACAAGTAGCAAAAGCTAAGAACAGAGGAACAGTTTGATTAGAGGCAGAGTCTTCTTATGGCTTGCTCAGGGTAAGTTTATGTCACAGAATGATTTTATGTTTTTTTCTTCTTGCTTTTTACTTCTTGTATGGATTTAGATTTGTCTGACTTGCATAGTTTATGTTTGTGTATCTGATGGATTTGAGTGGGTATGGCATAGGATGAGGAGATTCGATGGCAAAGTGGCGATAGTGACAGATAGATCAAATGGTATAGGTGCAGCCACGGCAAGGAAGTTTGTGGCAGAAGGTGCTTATGTGTACATTGCTGACATCGATGAAGAGGTAGGGCTTAAAGTTTGCCAAGAGCTCCATGGCAGTGCTTCATTTGTGAATTGTGATGTGGCAATCGAGAGCCATGTGACAGGGGTTGTGGATCGAGCAATGGAGGAGAAGGGACGTCTAGACATTATGGTCAACAATGCGGGTATGTTGAACGCTCATGGTAATTCCATCACTCAGGTCCCACTGGACACTTGGGAAAGAGTGACGGCAGTGAATGTGACAGGGTCTTTGTTAGGCATGAAGCACGCTGCCAGGGTCATGATTCCACGCAACTCTGGTTCCATACTCTTCAACTGCAGTGTGTTGGGACTCATTAAAGACAGATAATGCCTCTCATGACTACATGGCTTCCAAGAATGATCTGTTGGGGTTGATGAGGAGCGGTGCAGTGGAGTTGGCAAGGACAAGAATACGTGTCAATGTTGTGTCATTCTTTGGGATTGTGACAAAGATGATTGAGTGGTTTGATGAGGTGTCTAATGGGCGGCATCAGGCAAATTCAATTCACCGTCGGAAAATTCACCGCCATGACAAATTCAATTCAAGGAAAATTCACCACCAGCAATTCAAAAAAATATTATAAAATATTATTGTGATTAATTTCCATAGCTTGAATTTTCTTTGAGGTGAATTTGTCATGGCGGTGAATTGTTGGCAGTGAATTTTTCTGCGGTGAATTGTTGGCAGTGAATTTTCCTAGAGCCCTAATGGGCAATGTCCTAAGGAGGTCCTTGCAAATGAAATACAAAGGAATGCCACCAATGGAAGGAAGCTTATTATCAATGATGTGGCTAATGCTTTCTTGTTTCTAAGATCTAACGAGGCTTCCTACATCAATGGCCACAACCTTATAGTTGACGGGGGTTATTTTGTTCATGGGTGAGATATTGTGTCCTCAAAGATCCACCTCGCAATTAGAGAATTGTAACATTGTCAATAATAAGTTACATTTTCAATAAAAAAACAATGGAGTCTTTTTTAAAACTCACACTTTATTCTTTATAAAATAAAATAAAAAAATCAATGCAATAATGTTTTAATGGTGTCTTACATTTGGTACAATGATTGAGTTAGAATCATCAATATGATGCATGAACTTTTGACAATCTTAAGATGGCAAAATCTAGGTGTCTACATTTTCCCCTCTATGAAAGGGTGATGCATCTAAAAGAAGCAATGGCTTTCAAAGAAAATAGAAGTGAAAGGGGGGGCAGGTGGATTCCTTAAGTGATATTATGGTTAAAGAGATGCAAATAGGGAATTCTAGTTGTCCAACATTGCTTGTTTTACTAATAGTGATTCAATTGATGAAAAAGGTGATATTGGAATAGCTAGGGGTGACCTTCAAATCACCTATGCGATTCTAGATTGGTTGATATTTTAATAAGTCTAGATATTTTGTCCTTGTGCACAACACTTAGATGTAGTAAGCATTAAGCAGATCATTCATTAATGTAACCTATTATCCATGATGCAAAAATTAAAGAATCCTAATAAAATATTATTATTTGATATATTGAAAAATACCTTACTTATTAATATAAATTACTCTTTAATGATTTGAGTACTTTTTTCAACTCTCAATCTAATGTAATGTTTTAAATAATAAGTTAAATATTTTTAATATGTAGAAATTGACAAAATAGTTTCATAGTATATGAATGTTCTAGAATATATTTAGATATATAAAAATTATTTAAAATTAATTTTAAAATAAAAAATAAAGTAGATTAAATATTAAAATATTAATTCATAATTGAGCAAAGTTATGAAAGGGAATTATTAGATTATTTTAAAACAATATTTTTACAAGTTAATTAAATTATAATATTAAATTATAAAAAAATAATTTAATTGTAAAATAAAATGGAAATAGTTTTTATTAGTTAGGCATTCATACCTATAAACATTAATCTTATTAGCATTGAAAAAATGTCAGTTTACACTTAGTTATATGAAAGAGAATGGAATAAAAAGTGAAACATATTTGAATTGAATGATTTGGGAATCGAAATGAGCCCACCAAGGATCAAGTCTTGTTGAGTGCAAGGCCCCAACATCATAAGAGATGAGGTTGAGATTATGTCTCAAGTGACTTTGACAGAATAGATATTGGTAAGTATGAGGTATCTTGTGAACCACTACTCATGTAACATAGGTCAATGACTTTGACTCTATACGATTATACGATTGAACTCTAATAGCAATATCAAAATAGATAATCTTTAACTTTCAACCCAAAAGATTTCAACCTGTATAAAATACCTCCATAAAAAAATTAAATGACCAGTTAAGAAGACTAAAATGGTTGAGAAGAGAATAGAGAACAATTTAATACTTGTTTGAATTTGACCATTTTATTCCACTCAGGTACGGTCCCATGGAGGGGGGCTTCCTTAAAAATCTCAGCGTATGCTGCTTAGCTTTTTTAGGAATATTTTAAAGTTTTTGGTCCCATGGATTTAATCTTACAATTCTGTTTAAAATTTTAAGCTCCAAAATTTAAGGAATGCACTGTAGTGCTTTGATAAAAAACAATAAATAAATCAAAATTCTCTCATTTTTATTTTCTAATAAGAATTTAAAATTTTAGATGAAAGACAAGTGGCATAAAAAACTCCTAACCCCAATTTCACCCGCTGAAAGATTCATTTCTAAAAGGTAGGGGCTCCTATTTTTATGGAAAAGATTCGAATTAATCCCGTAACACAATTTTTTTTTTCCCATAGGACCTCCTGCTCCATGAAAATAGAAGCCCAAGCCCCCATGGGACCATACAGTCAAACATTCACATGTCCGTGAAGCCGCGGTTCCCCCTGTATGTTCTTCGGCCACGATTAAAGTGGGGCAGTGGAAGAATAGTAAGAGAAAATGATGTTTCCCTCCTCGTGGGATGGGAATCTCTAGAACGTGGTCAACACGGGAAGGCTGACTCATTTTGGAAAGAAGTGTTCCAGAGCATTCATTTTCCTTGTTGATTAAAGAAGATAATTGGAAAAGACTGTAGAAAACAGAGGTCTATATTACCCTAATTTATCGCCTGCATTTCTTGCACAATTTACAGAGGTAACCAAAGCTAAGAGCAGAGGAACCATTTCAGTAGAGGGAGTTTTCTTATGGCTTGCTCAGGGTAAGTTTATATCACAGAATGCTTTATGCTTGTCTGTAAAATTTATTAAACCCTATTATACTGAGAGGTGATCTCCAATGGTGACAATCTATGGAGATTATGTGCGATCTCCAATGACAATAAGGTGTGGAGATCATGTGGTGTACATAAAAATAAAAACACAGTCATAAAAAAAATATTTTTGAATTTTATTGTTGCAAAAAATTAGAAGAAAAGAGATGATGAAGAGAGCTAGAGGATCTCTTGTTATTTTTGGATCACGGAGAAAAATTAGAAGAAAAGAAATGACAAGAGAGCTAGGGGATCTCTTGTTATTTTTGAATCACTGACAAAAATTAGAAGAAAATATATGATAAGAGAGCTAGAGGATCTTTTGTTATTTTTCGTTTACTCAATTAATGGCCGCCCTTTGACGTTTACTTTTGTCTTTTTCAATTAGTAATGCTCTTTCAGTTCAGTTGCTTCGCGTAATTTAATTTACTGTCATAGATTCAAAATCCTTCTCCTTTGCTCATAGTTGCTCCTGACGCCATTTACAGAAAATACAGAAGCGAAGTGTAGAAGAAAATTGAAGCTTTGGCTGGACGAAGATTTGTCTGACAATAATCGCCTCAAAAGAATTATGAGTTCTTCGCAGGAAAAGATAGGAAGAAAGCAATTGCAGGGTCCGAGGCCGGCGCCGCTCAAGGTTTCGAGAGAATCGCATCAGGTGCGGAAGCCGCCCCTGCCGATTCAACACAGACCGCCGGTTATCATTTACGCGCACTCTCCCGAGATAATACACACAGATGTTGGAGAATTCAAGACGCTTGTCCAGCGGCTCATAGGTCAATCCGCCAGCAACCCTGATTTATATTCTCAACCTCCCCCGGCGCCAGCGCCGGCGCCGCCGGCGGCTTCCCCTGGCATGACTTTTCAGGCCTCTCGCAGCCCTTACCCTAACAATTTTAGGGTTTCCAACAGCAACCTTTCACCATTTTCTCTGCCAGAAAACGAATCTGAGAAATTTAACCGTAACTTTTCGCCGGCGTCTCCAAATATTCCGAGCAGTTTGTTTTCTCCTCTGTCGCCCAACTTGTTCCTGCCCTCTCAGCGCCTTTTATCTCCCAATCTTTTCCAAGATCTGCCTTTATTCACACCGCAGCCTCAGTCGTACTTTGATCATTTCTTCTCGCCCGGGCACATTTTCCACAACCAGTCGGAACTTTTATTTACTCCTCCTCCTTCTATTAGACCGCACATGAACATGAACGCTTTGTGGTCTCCATCTCCTACCGGTTTTGATCTCTTTAACAATCGGCCTTAAGGGCTACTGAGTTTCCTTGTTACCTCAGCTGCCATGTTTCCAGCTTGAAACTTGCCTTTGGCTTCCAATTTGATTATCTGAATATGTATCAACAACTATGTAAATATCAGCAAAGCAAGCCAGGAGATTTAATTGCAAGCTCTCTGTAAATTTTTATCCTATGTTTCCAATGGATGACGTCACTTTTATTTGCATTTTTCTTGACTGTGAATTTATTAATTCAGACTTTTCCAATCATTTCCGTTTTGGGGGGTTTAAGCGTACGTAGCTCTTCTTGTTATTAGATTCTAGTTTATTTCAACAATTTGTATGTCTGCAACGATACAAGAAATCCAGGTCAAGACTGTTCTGGAATAGAGAAATTAAAGGAGCACAACCATTTTAAATTAATATTATAATTAAATATTTAAAAAATAATTTGATGATGTCAAAGTTCTGAATTAATATTATATTTAAAATAATTATTAAGTAAATGAAATGTGACAAATCTAACTCAAAATAGATATTTCTTGATTTCTTTTATATAGATTTATTAAGTTCTGAATTAATATTATATTTAAAATCATTATTAAGTAAATGAAATGTGACAAATCTAACTCAAAATAGATATTTCTTGATTTCTTTTATATAGGGGAGAGGGCCCAATAGTCGTGCGGGGTCCAATAGTCGTGCACCCAATCGGGAATATAATACCCAATAGTCGTTTATATAATATCCAATAGTTGTGATTTGACTACCCATAGTTAAACAAAATGTATGCTTTTGATCTAAAAAGCAACCAATCATGTGATACCACATCAGCGCTCAACTACTCATGATGTAATGCACAAGAATTGGTCTCACTTTTTTTTGGGGCCTTTTTGGACACCTTGACAAAAACGCATGCTGATGTGGCATCATATTTGATGATGTGGCCCTGAAACCTTAGTTATAAGCAGAGAACTTGCCAAGTAAGCTGCTGTAAAAAATTGGGAGTGATTTGAAATTTCCACGTAGGATAATTAGAAGCGCGAAGTTAGGGTGCCTATTGGGTCCTCTCACCTAAATTTATTTAAGATAGACATACTATTATTAAATTTTGCAATTATAAGATAGATAAATTTTGGTTAATTGGTATTCTCCATTTTGTTGTTTTTTTTTTGTGTTTTTAATTTAATTTTGTTTTATATGTTCTTTAATTTTGTTATATATATTTATGTGTGTATGTGTGTGGTTTTAGTTTAAATTAGTTATATTTATATTTATTTATTTTCTTATTTATATTTCTTTTTATCTATTTTTTTAGTTCCTACGAGGGAACTATAGGCACCCCCAGAATTTAACTGGTTCTGTTGTTATCAATGTATATAGATGTGAATTATATAACAAAATATATTTCAAAAATCAATTTTCTTGAATCTCATTTTCTTTAAAATAAAACAAAACACAATAGATCATAAGGAGAGCATGCTTGAACTTCATGCCCTTTATTTTTATTTATTTATTTTATTCTATTTTCTCTTTTTACTACCATCTAATCTTGAGCATTACATATAATATACTTGTTAGATAAAATAGATATATTTATAAAAATTCTTTACAAGTTAATTTATAGGATTAACCATAAAGTCAATTACAACATTCTTTTTACTAATACATTATGTGATTTTTTTTAATACTAAATATAAATATATATATTTTTTATTATATTTTCCATTCTATTAAATTCAAATATATAAAATAATCTAATAACAAATTCAAATAAATAATATGTTTTTAATATATTATATTATTAATTTAACAACATATTATAATATTACAATATTGTAATATTATACAATAATATTATATTATAATATTATACAATAATATTATATTATAATATTATACAATAATATTATATTATTTTACAATAATATTATAATATAATTGTATAATATTATAATATTATTGTATATACACTATATAATACATCTGTAACATATATAATATCTAATATATAATTCTAACATCATTATAATATTATAATATATATATATATATAATATATATGTAACATTTATACCATCTAAAATATAATTTAATATATTAAATAATAATATTATAATTTTATATTTTATTTAAATTTTATTTTATTTTGTAACATAATATTTTGATTTTGCAACACAATATGATTATAGCCCTCTTGAAGACTATGTGGGGAAAGCATGGTTCAAATTGGGTTATTCTTGAATCTATGCAAATATTTTAGGAGAGTTTTTAATTTGTTTCAATTTATAAGTCATATGAGTGTTTTGTTACTTTAATTTTAATTTTTTGAATTTCTTTGCAAATATTTGATAAGTTATGCCAACCTTTAGTGTTGTTTGAATCATTATCCATAATCAAGAAACCACTATCCTTATATTATGCATAAAATTATCATCACACAACCCATATAAATTATAGTTATAATTAGAAGGTTTTCTTATCATTTTGTACAAGAGGTTGACCTTTTTGTAAGAAAAATTGCCTAATTCTACCCTCTGGATGAAAACAAATGGGGTGATTTCAATCAAAGGTAAAAAAATTCATTTATGTCTACAATTATAAAAAATTGACATGCACTTATAAGTTTTCCCCCTAATTTTAAATAATATTATAGGGATACCCCCTATCTTTCTTCAATTCATAATAGAAGCAATTGAATTAGATAAACGAAAAAAAATCATTCTTCACAAATTTAGGAAACACATAATTGGAAAACATGTGAGGATTTATGAGAGTAATTTCAACCATGATGAGGATTTTTTTAGGATAGATCCAACATGCTACTAGCTTTCTCACTCTAAATTATTTCATTAATAATGGATTCATTCTAGGCATAGGATTTGTGCACTTTCTCATACAATATGGAGTAAAACTTGCACTTACCATTATAATTTCCCTCTCATGCCTATTATAGTCTTCCCAAACAATTTTGAATTTATTAAATACAACTAATTAAAACATAACTATTCAATAACTTTTTGGTAGGAACTTTGCTGCCCTACAGCTCCTGTTAATCTTGTCCCCTTTTATTTATTCACTTGTTTCTTCCGTTTTGCTCTTTTTTCACATATATTTCTTTGTGTTGAATATATATTTATTTCCTTTCATTCATTTTAATTGATCTATTCATTGGTGAGTTGATATATTTTATTTCATTTTTTGTTCTTCTACACTCTAGTTCGTTTCTTTGATATTCTCTTTAGTTGTGTTTCAATTTTTTTGTGTTTTTAGTTTATATTTTTTGAATACACCTTTTTGTTCGCTTTTATATATATATATATATATATATATATATATATATATATATATATATATATATATATATATATATATATATATATATATATATATATCTTTTTATTCATTTATTGTTGTTTTCATTGTTTTGTTGTTCTTTTATAATTTAATTTAATTGATGTACTTTTTTTTTTATTTATTGTGCCATTTTTTGTGTTTTAGTTTATATTCACATTTATTTATATTTTTTAGTTCATTTATTTTGTTTCATTTACCTTTTATTTATTTATTTATTATTTTCTTTGCCTTTTGTTCTTGTGCTTTTTTGCTTTGGCTCTTCAATTTCTTTTTTCTTTTCTTTTTATTTCCTTAGTTTCTTTCATTTTTCTTTTTGATCTTTATCTTAATTTTTTATTTTACTTTCCAATGCTTATTTCCTATTGCTTATTTTTTGACCTTTTTTGCTTATTATTTTTCCTTTATTATTTTTTCTTTTTTCTTTTGTCTCACCCCACCATCCCTACCCTTTATTAGGCTCTATTTGCACTCCTTTCTTTCTATTGTTCCTCTTCCTGATGATGGATCGTTGAGTGTGATCCGAAACGTCGACACAAAAACGTACACAGTTGAATCCAAAAGCTTGCAATCAATATACATATAATTTTATTTTATTTTAGTGAAAATATGCTAATTACTCATACATATAATTTTTTTTATGGAGGTAATCCTTCAACCTTGCTATACGGTGTATGCTTGGATAATTCAATGACAATTTCTCATGCAAATGTTATTCTTCCACGCGTTCACATTGCTTCCGCTAAACTTCGTTCAGGTCACAGAAAACTGACGCACTTCTTTGCACCACACAACGTCATTTCATTGACTGATTCAATGTACATTTGTCATTTGTCCTTGTTGAATGCAGCCTTACTTTCTCCGATGTACCCGTTAACGCGGTAGTGCAAGGACCAACTACAGGTTTTACAATTGACCATCTTCTGCACGACAATCTACACATAATATGCTTTGCATTATTACCATATATCTATTACCTTCCCTTTCCTCTGCAATGGTTGTGGCTATAGCTAGGTTTACCACCATTACTGTGTTTTTAACCATCTTCTTCACCAAACTATTTGTATGTCTATGCACAAGTCCTAGGCAGGAATTTGAAGCTCTTCTTTCCTTAAACTTCGCCTTCCTTTTGGACTCTTTACCAAATGTAACAATTGTCTCTATTATAGTTAATGAAACTGCAAGGACATGAATCAATGAATCAACAAGTTGGATGGAATGAGTCCTTGCTATTCAATCCAATATGGATCAATGTTTTTTGACATAAATTTAGGAGGTAACACACTCCAAGGAAGGATTCCCCAAGGGCTAATTGTCTCATCTACCACTGAGTCCTTAGTGCTAAAAAATGGCTTAGGCAAATTCACCGCCATAAATTCACCTCCAACAATTTTTCATCAACAATGGATCATCATGACAAATTCATCTCGTGGAAAATTCACCGCTAGCAATATGATATGAATTGTTGGTGGTAATTTTTTTTCGAGATGAATTTTTCATGATGAATTGTTAGTGATGAATTGTTGGAGGTGAATTTATTGACGGTGAATTATTGACACTGAATTTTCCTAGAGCCCTAAAAAATAATAAGCTCAGTGGAACCTTCCTTCCCTCATTTGCCAATGATACAACTTTACAAGTACTTGATATTGGGCACAACAAATTCATAAGACATCTATCAAAGTCAATTGGGAATATTTCCTCTCTTCAAGTGCTGGTGATGAAGGGCAATCAGTTCAGCGGTAACATTCTTTCAAAAATTGCATACCTAAAGCAACTCCAAATCCTAGAACTTTCGTCCAACAACTTATTAGGCTCTATTCCATAAAATATTGTATTTTTACGAGTTATAGCAAGAGATGTGTTAAAGAATAAGATCATCTAGAAAAGTTACAAAATGTTTCTAGAAGAACTAGAATCTTCTAGAAGCTAGAAGCAACTAGAAGTTATTCAAGGAAAAGAACATTCCAGTTTTAGAGTTTTCTAGAACATTAGAAGTTTCTAGATCTTAGAGGCTTCAAGTATAAATAGGAGGTTGTCCATTGTGAACAACACTACTATTGAGGTAAGTTGTTAGATTGTGTGTAAGCAAGTTAGATCAATATAATTTCTATCAACCATTTCACAATAGTTTTATGCTCTATTTTTGCCCTGTTTGTTGTTGTTATGTTATTATTTGGGCCTCTTACATGGTATCAGAGCTTGAAATATTCTAACAAAGTTAAGATATTATTGGATTGATATTTGTTTAGCAAGATACTCTTTGAAGTGGTTCGATCTATTTGTTTGAGGGATGTTTTCTTTCTAACATGAGCTCTATAAATGAAAGTTTGTCAATCTTTGATGGATTTGGTTTCACAGATTGGAAGATTGTAGTTAAGAATGTTTCAAGAGAAAAGGCTCTATGGAGGATAGTGAATAAAGAGATTGGAGAACCTCAACAAAAGAAAGATAAGGAGTTATAGAAATATAAGTTGGAGCAAGCTAGAGGAATTTATTGGTAAGGCCTTGAGTCCCAATCTTAATAGAAGGTTTGTTGATGTTGATAATCTAATAGAACTATGGAAAAGGTTGATCCCACAATAGTGGTTTACAATTTTGGCCAAACTGGACACTGAAATAATTTTTTTAACTAAATCTTCACTTTCAGGCACCTACGATGGCTAAACCGTGAGGACTTTGAAGATGATGCAAACTAGAGTTTCGTGACATTTTGTCTATAGATTCTAAATATATTTTTTTTCAAAAATTTTGGAATCAGATTGCACTTCTTTTTCCATCTCCCTTGAAAACTAGTTTTTTCAGAAAACATCATTTTTAAAAAAGTGACGCTCACCGTATAATGCATAACTTTTTTTCCATGAAGGATAAAATTATAATTCTTTCGAATTTAGATTTTAACTCGATATCTAGTGCTTCCACTTGGTTAGATAGTTTTATTGAATATTTTTTCTTTAATCAAGTTTCAAGTCAAACCAATTACAATTCAGACATAGCGCAATTCATATAACGTATAACTATTTTTGTATGTATCGAAATTCAATTTTTTTTTTGTTGGATCAAGGACTTCAATATTTGGTGCACTCATATGTTTCAAAAAAAAAATTGATAATCTGCTATTTTTCCACATGTGCAGAACAGAGAGTTTGATTTTCAGTGAAAAACCTATGTTTAATAAAACTAAAAAAACAAATACATAATAAAACCAAAAAATATTAAAATTATATTCCTTGGATAGCTCATTCCAAGGACTACCTGATTCTAGTTGGGTCTATGAATTCTCCATCATTTTCATCTTCAACCTGAGCTCTGAAGTGCAAAAAATTTGATTTTTTTTTGTGAACAAGGCCAAAAATCAGGGAAAGGAGGGGTACACCTGAACCATGGGGGGTTCGAGTGAACCAGGGTTCATTCGAACCCCCTTCCATAAAGGTGTTTCCATTTTATTTTTTGGCCAATTGGTCCATACATGCATTAAATGGGTTCGCTCGAACCCTGGTTTAAGCAAACCCTCTTTTGGTTTGTTCGAACCAACTAGTTTGTTCGAACCCCCAAAATGAAAATTTTTGGCATGGGGTCATTTTTTACAAGTTTTTCTTCCTCATTTGAATTATAAACCACTTTTGTGGGTTTACCCAAAAATTTAGAAAAAGATTATAAAGATGTAGATATTGCTAGTGTGTTCACCATAGAAGAAATATTAAACATAGGCCCAACTGATTTTGAAAAAATGGTTGACTACTTTAATGAGGTTACATATTTAAATGCCTAGATGAAGAAAACAGGTGTTGAATATGCAAAAAAATATATTCATTTGATTGCAATGGTTGAAATTAAGCTTCCCCAACCTTACAAGGTATTTAAAGAATCAAGGAAAAGGGTTATTCAATTAAATCCTAATACTCCCCAACAAACTTTTGATCAATTTTGTAAGTCGGTTTTAGATGAAGAGGCTCAGCTTATTAAAGAAGGTTATATTAAGAAGAATCATGTGTATGCAACAAAGGGTAAATAATTTTCTAGATATGATGATGGAAAGAAGAACTGGAAAGGATATAATAAATTTCAAAATAATGATGGTTCTAGCCAATTTTCTAGAAATGAAGGTGTAGAAAAGTAGTTGGAAAGAAAACCCATTATTTGTAGGTATTCTAGAGGTGAGAATCATATGGAAAACTTTTGTTTGAAGAAGACAAACAATGAAAGACAACAATACAAGCCTAACCAAGAATGGTTTAAGGAAGGAAAGACATATAAAAAAAGTTTTGTAGCCATCTCCAAGAAAGTAAAATCAAGTGTAGAGGTAACTTTTGAACTCGAAAATACATCTAGAGTAAAGGGAGGATACTTTTCTTCAAATTCTAATAAGGAATGGATTCTAGATTTAGGAGCGTCTTTTCACATGACTGGAGATAGATCTTTATTTATTGATTTTCATGAAGGAAAGAATTCAAATCAAGAAATCACTATTGACAATAAAATGAAATTATCAGTTCTAAGAACAGGGTCTATTAGTGTAACAAATGAAACTCTGAAAAAATGTTTTACTGGTTGAAGGATTGGAGGTGAATCTTATTTCAATATATAGAATTGTTGAAGTTGTCCATATGAGTTTGTTGTTACTATTGATCAAGTTATTGTAAGAGATAGAAAAAACCCAAAAAGTGTCATTGATATTGGTAGAATTGACCATAAAGAGAGTCTATTTAAATTCATTGGATTTGTTGATGATGAATAAACACTCCCATGCTTTCGTTGCTCAAAGTGATTATATGTCAAAACCATGGCATGGTAGACTTGGGCATACAAATTATAGAAAATTGCAAGACATGGTTAGAATGAATATGGTTAGAGGATTGACAAAGATTTCAGCATTTGAATGTGTATGTGAAGGATGTGTGTTAGGTAAACACAATCGAGATCCTTTTGATTTTGAAAGAGCATGGAGAGCAAGTCATCCACTACAACTCATTCATAGTGATTTATGTGAACCGAGATATCCTTCAACTCAGGTGTCACTTGTACCTTCTCACTTTTATTGATGATTATAGTAGACAAGTATGGGTTTATTTTCTTGAATGGATAAGTGAAGTATTTGAAGTATTTCAAAGGTTTAATGCATTAGTTGAAAACCAAAGTGGAAAAAGAATTAAATGCCTAAGGACAAACAATGGGGGTGAATATAACAATTATGCATTTGAATCATTTTGTGAAAAATATGGTGTTAAGGTGCAAAGAACATATCCATATACCCCTCAACAAAATGGAGTAGTTGAATGAATGAATAGAACTCTTTTAGGAATGGCCCATTGTATGTTGCATTTTAAAAGTTTGCATGATAAATTTTGGAGATTGGTTGTCTCTTGTGTTGCACATATTGTGAATAGAATCCCTACCAAATCCCTTACAAATGTAACTCTTGAAAAAGCATGGAGTGGAAGAAAGCCTCACATTGGATATTTTAAAGTATTTCGGTGTATTGCTTGGGCTCACATCCCAGAAAAAAATAGGAAAAAGCTAGAACCAAAAATTCATAAGTGTTTATTTATGGGCTACAGTGAAGAGGACCAAAGACTTACATATTGTATGATTTGGACACAAAAAAGATCTTTATTAGCATATATGTAAAGTTTGATGAACATTCATAGCTTACAACCACAAATGATTTCCACATTTCAAATATTTTACAAAGAAATGGAAACTCAATTAACAAGGATGATAAGATCACTACTACTAATGAAGATGATATAACAAATAGTAATGATGAAGAAGAACTTCCAGCCAGACGGAAGACAAATAGTATTGAAGAGATATATATACAAAGCCCAAAACTCTTAGGAAGGACTGGTAGTGCCCTCATGGAAGAAGTCTTACAAATAAATGACCCAATCTCATATGAGCAAGCTAGAGGGAAGAAATAATGGGAGCAAGCCATGAAAGAGGAATATGATGCATTACTAAAGAATAAAACTTAGGAACTTGTGCCCCTTCTTAAAGGTAAGAATGTTATTGGTTGCAAATGGGTTTACAAAACAAAATTCAAATCTAATGGAGCCATAGAAAATACAAAGCTAGATTGGTTGCTAAAGGATTCAATCAAAAGGAAGGTGTTGATTATGAAGAAATATTTCCTCATATCATCAAAATGAACACGATTAGAATTATTCTTTCTTTGGCAGTTAGTCTTGGATGGCATGTTCATCAAATGTATGTAAAAAATGCTTTCTTAAATAGAGATTTAGCTAAAGAAATATACATGAATCAACCAGCTGGTTTTGTAGATGAAGAACATCCTCACCTTGTTTGTAGATTAAAGAAATCACTTTATATAGTCTAAAACAAGCACCAAGGGCATGGAATGAAAAGATTGACAAATACTTTCAACTTCATGGATTTAAAAGGTGTAGATCTGATCCAAATCTTTATGTGAAGAAAGTTCAAGATGAGATTATTCTTGTTGCAGTTTATGTAGATGATTTACTCATTGTTGGACTGAATATCAGGATAATCAATTATTTGAAATTAGAACTTAAAAGGGCATTTCATATGAGTAATTTGGGAGAATTAAACTATTTGCTTGGTTTACAAGTTTGCAGACTACATGATGGACTATTCTTCGGCCAATCAAAATATGATTTGGATATTTCAAAAAAGTTTAACATGCTAGAATGGAAGCCAGCTTCTACTCCCTTTCAGTTTGGAATCAAGCTTACTAAAGAATGTACTTCCAAGAAGGTTGATGCTAATTTATATAGGAAACTTGTGGGCAGCTTAGTTTATCTAACTCATTCTAGACCAGGCATTTGTTTTGCAATTAATCAAGTATTGAGATTAATGTAGGAACCTAAAGAAAGTCATTGGTTGGCTACAAAAAGGATACTGTAGTATGTTCATGGAACAATTACACTGGCATCCACTATGGCTAGAAGTCCTCAATTTATTTGGTTGGATTTATTGATTCAAATTGGGGAGGTGATATAGATGATAGAAAATCTACTGTGGTTATTTTTCAGCTTGGATCAATCCCTATTACATGGTGCAGCAAAAAGCAAACTACTACATCATTGTCTTCATGTGAAGCAGAATATAGTGCAACAAAAGAAGCAGGAAAGGAAGTAGTTTGGATTCAAAATATTCTATTTGAGCTTGGTTTTTCTCAATGTTATGCTACCACTTTGTAATGTGACAATCAAAGTACCATACAGGTTGCCAAGAATCTAATTTTTCATGCAAAAACAAAACATATTGATCTTGATGTTCACTACATATGAGATCTTGTTCAAGAAAATATTGTCCATCTACAATATTGTCCAAGTGAAGAACAAACAGCTGATGTATTTCCTAAGAGTATGACTAAATCCAAATTCTTGAAATTGTGAAAAATGTTTGGTATGTTAGAGGTGAACATTAAGGGGGGATAGTATAATAATGTTCCCCTCTCCTTTGTATATTTCTCTCTCTTGTATATTCCCCTCTTTGTATCTTATTTGTAATATTCTATCCAATCTTAAGGGGGGATGTTAAGGAATAAGATTGTCTAGAAAAGTTACAAGATGTTTCTAGAAGAACTAGAATCTTCTAGAAGCTAGAAGCAACTAGAAGTTATTCAAGGAAAAGAACATTCAAGTTTTAGAGTTCTTTATAACTTTAGAAGTTTCTAGATCTTAGAGGCTTCAAGTATAAATATGAGGTTGTCCATTGTGAATAGCACTATTTTTGAGGTAAATTGTTGGATTGTATGTAAGAAATTTAGATCAATATAATTTTTTTCAGCCATTTCACACTATTTTATGCTTTGTTTTTGTCTTGTTTGTTGTTGTTATGTTATTATTTGGGCCTATTCTTACAATATGATGGTTATGTTTTGCTGAGTAGGGTGCAATGTGAGGAAATTTATAGTGGGTGGAATTGTATGAGAAATTAAACCATCGCAAACTCTTCTCCTAGTGAACTGGATATGCCTCCCAAAGGTAGAGAATTACACTACCCATATATTCTTTCCACACTCACTAGCATAGATCTCTCCAACAATCAATTGAATGGAGATGTTCCTCTTGATTTTGGAAAGTTGAAGGGGTTGACGTTTCTAAATCTATCCATGAACAACCTTAGAGGAATTATTTCACATAGTTTAGGGATATGAGTCAACTTGAATCATTGGACCTTTCTTCAAACAAGATTTCAAGAAATATCCCTTCAGAGCTTCAATCTCTTAGCTCTTTCGTGTATTTGAATTTGTGGACAACAACAATATTTCTAGAAGTATACTGCAAGGAGGACAAATGATCACATTTGAAAATACATCATATTCTGGAAATCCAAATTTGCAAGGATGCCCACTTCCAAAGAATTTCTCTTGGCCTAAATTTGCACCTCCTCCCCCTATAAGTGGTGATGAAGATAAAGATGAGGAGGAAAGCCAGCAAATACCCTAGTATCAAATTGGAGTAGGATGGTCATATGCAGCAGGTTTTCTGAGTATAGTAGTGTTATTACTTTCAGTAAGAGATATTTGGAGAAAGAAATACTTCAGAGGGATTGATATTATTTTGAAGTTTTTGTTTCCTTTCCTACATAATAGGAGATTATGAAGGCTTATTTCTCCACAAGAATTGAGCCAAAACTATGCCTTAAGCAAACATTTAAATTTTCAGCTTTGTTTTTGTAAGTTGCTTATGCTTTATTAGTCAATAGGTTATATATAGTGTGAGATTTGAGCCTGAAAAAAAAGTCTCACTCTACATCATTTAAATTTGCACATTGATTTGTCAACTATATGGGAACATTCTATTTTCACTCCAGTGTTTTTTTCAATTTGATGGCAACTTTCCTTTTTCATTTGCATTGCTTTATGTTTTAAATTTGCATGCAAATATTTCAAAATCAAATAATACCTATTTGTTAAAGAAAAAGTCTAGATTTTTCTAATAAGTGGAAAAAATATAGATTTGCTTAAATTTATTTAATTCCATTATTAGCACTAATTATTAATTGTTTAATTCAGCCATATGCAACTAGAATTTGCAACACATTGCATCCATACACACCCATGCACAAACACATACTCTCTAACATATTAATACTATTGATACAAAGATATATATATAAAAGCCTTAAAATTTTAAGTAATTAAATTTTAATTAAACATTTATAAGTATAATTACCTCAAGAGATGTAAACAATTATAGAAGGAGAGAAGCATTGATATAATGATTATGAAATAAAAAGTGAAAG
Source organism: Sequoia sempervirens (assembly GCA_007258455.2). Lineage (NCBI taxonomy): Eukaryota > Viridiplantae > Streptophyta > Pinopsida > Cupressales > Cupressaceae > Sequoia > Sequoia sempervirens. The sequence continues at coordinate 4,131 of VDFB02157488.1, read as the reverse complement.
AAAAAATATTTAGAGTGGACATTTATTATTAAAATATAAAGACATTAAAATTTAAAATATATATTAATATGAAGCTATCAAGAAAAGTGACATATAGTATATAATATTTATCATAAAATAAAAATAAAATAAGTGTATTTCCAAAAAAAAAAAATTGAAATGAATTAAAATTTAAATTTATTTGTTCATATAGAAAATAAAATAGCTATAGATTTTTTAAATAGATGTATTTAAGATATTTGTACTAATTTCCTGTTCATTTGTACTTTAGTAGATAGTGAATTTTGATTCAAAAATAGAGAAAAGGTAGTAAAAATGTCTTAATGACAAGATTTTAAACTAATGGCTAAAGCATTATGTTGTACATAAGAGTTCATGAGATCTAGTCTCCCTCTTGTCCCCGTGGTATCGGAGGGCGTGTGATGCTAACATCACTGGTCACATGAAAAAAAATTACCATGCACACTGCATTTTACAGGGGGATACCCAATTCCTATACTCTAAAAATAATAATGAGACTGAGTATGTTGAGGGAAAACATGGCGGCTAACATCATAATTTGAGAGGTAAGTACTAATGGCTAAAGCATTATGTTGTACATAAGAGGTCATGAGATCTAGTCTCCCTCTTGTCCCCGTGGTATCGGAGGGCGTGTCATGCCAACATCACTAGTCACATGAAAAAAAATTACCATGCACACTGCATTTTATAGGGGGATACCCGATTCCTATAGTCTAAAATAATAATGAGACTAAGTATGTTGAGGGAAAACATGGTGGCTAACATCATAATTTGAGAGGTAAGTGCTAAGAAGGCATGCGATATTTTGGTGTCAATTTATTAATATTAGTATAAAATGAGTAAATATGATGATGTTAAGGTTGAAAATTTCATCAAAGATAAAACAAACACGTCAAATGGGGAAATTATAAGCTCAACCCTTTAGGTTCATAATCCAACCCTATTCAAAAGAAGAAGAAAAAAGGCAATTTTTGAGTAAAATATGAAAGAAAATTCTATAACATGCACATGTTTTCAATTTATTTATTTTTATGGTCTAAAAAAGGAAATCATATTTTGGGTAACATGAAACACCTTGTGATTACATTTCACATTCCTCAAAATGTGATTGTGTTTTGAGGAACATAAAAATTTATCGCATTTCATGTTTCCCAAAATGTAATCAGATTTTGAGGGCCATAAAATGTGATTGAATTATGGTTTTGTATTTTCAAGTAATGCAAGTGTGCTTTTGCCAAAATCACTCAATTGGCCACTTTTTTGTCCCTCATTTATCTGCACATACCCTTCGTAGGTAGATTTGACCAATATATGAGAGGAGATTGGGCAGGTATGAGAGATTATCATAATGTTAAGCTAGTTTCAATTTAGGAACATAAAATGTGATCATGCATCATGTTTTCCAAAATGTGATCACATTTTGGGGGCCTTACAATGTGATTGCATTATGGCTAGGTGATTTCCAAGACATAACACAATCGCATTGTTTTAAATTGTTAATAACACAAGCTCATTATGGAAAAAATCACTCATTTGGCCACTTTTTTGTCCCCCACTTTGGTGCACATATCCTTTTTAAGTAGAGTTATCCAATTTATGAGAGGATATTGGGAGGAAATGAGAGATTACTATAGTTTTGAGCTAGTTTCAATTGAAAACTTAACTATATATATAATCCCCTAGACAATATGGCTAGGTCTAATGATGAAGGGAGCACTCCACGCTCTGCCCCCTTTCCAACTCAAACTCACAGTAACAACACAAGTTTGCATATAGAAAATGCAATAGTAAACCAAAGTGTACTTTTATTACTGAAATGACATTACATCGGCACATGCCATCAAATGGGCTTTCATTCCATTAACTGCAAATCTAAAATAGATTCACCTTAGACTCACTAGTTTAACTTCTCTGACTCCTTTCTCATCAGCTATGTCTTCTTACCAACCTTCCTACCAACCTCCTGCACCCAACTCTCATGATGGGTATATATATCTTCTCTCTGTCGTCACCAGTAAGCCTTCTCCTTCACGTTGGCCTTGACATTCACTCTTTCCTTGAGTCATAGTATCCTCTTGTTGTCCAATCAGCAATTAAATCACTAGGCAGTTACCTTGTTATCAGGTGTGCAGTCGCATAGCCAATGTCTGTGCTGATCCACAACAATGATGTGGGATCACAAGTAATATCATGCCAAGTATTGCTATCTTATTTCCCTTCGTCTATTTCCTTTGACCAGCTCACATATCTGTTGAATCCTTCTTTCCATTAGGATATTACCAAGACTCTAGCTCATCTCCCTCTGAAACCACCATGTCGCATCGATAAAGCTTAATCATAATATCTAATAGACTTCAAAATAATTCCCACCAAACCATGTATGTATCCCTAACATCACCACCACCACATCACCAATGAGACTCGGATGAGATATCGCCTTGTCAAAGAGACCCAGGAGTAACTCCCACTGAAACCATAAGGTCACCTCGACGCAATGATCAACTAAGCCCACAATCCATTGGAATGTCAAAGAGACATTCACGATTGTCTCACTGATGACCATCACTCATGTCGATAAGCCAATACATTGTACGTTGAATGACGAAGTAGCTCCTCCCACACATCAATTTCTCTACAAGCCTGAACTTAGCCATTATTGAGTGGAGTAACTCAAATCAATGCAAGATTTCTCTCAGACACATCTAGATGCTCCTGCATCAAACACCCGAGGTAGGAAGAATTTTGTGAATATGGGATCACAAAATGGGGTTGAGTAGTAATACCACCCTTTTGCACTGCAAACCATCCTCATCCAACCCCATTGTTGAAACTAGTACCCTCATTGGCTTCTTCTTTCTCCTCTTCCAACACTTAGCTAAAACAAGCAACCTCCTCCTCTAAAAAATTTGTGCTGCACTCAACCTCCTAAATGTGGAATCAACTCCACCAAAACCCGACCACCTCCTCTAAATGAATCTCTCATTCACCTCTGATCTTGTGGGATTCAGCCCACCACAATCCGTCCACCTCCACCAATTTGCATCTGCACTTAACTCTGTAACACCATGCAAATCCTTCCTTGCATACCAATCATTTTGAACCATTTCCTATGCATTCACTCCCTTATCCATCTCAACATTATGCATTACCCCCTTCAATGGTAATGCTACATCCACTTGTTCATCAGTACCTTCACTCTTAGTTGCACCTTCATTTTCTAATAATTTCAAGTCCTCCAAAGGACATTCATCCATTGCTGCAACATCATTTTCCTCTTTTATTGTTGCACTTTATTTTTTCTTCTCATCCTCTACTACAATCTCACCATCTTCCTTCACGCTATCCTTAAAGAATACTTATGTAGTATTCTCTCCCTCATTTTCACCTAATTACACAACTAGACGAAAAAAATTGTCTTTCTTCTTTGTCATTTTTTCAAACACTTGCCACACACTCTCGAACTTCTACCTCTCAAGTTTCACAAATGTAAATTTCCTCCCGTTCAGCAATTTGTTTACAAATATTCAACACCTTCAAAGGTTATTTCCAATCCACTCACACACAACTATCCTCTACCCAAAAAATACCCTGGAAGATGCTTCCTCTACCCACCTTCTCTCACTAGAGGAACTCTACACCTTCTACCAAGCTTTATATCTCTGCTGGAGGTTAGCAGTTATAGACCCTCTTTCATGCCTACAACAAAATTTCCTTTCCACAACTCTTCTCATCTCATCACCCACAGGTCTTCTGGATTCAACCCACACTCACAGGTCATGCTGCAACTACCTCACATTTGGCGCTCTACTACAAACTCAAGACAACCAGCTCTGATACCACTGATGAAGGGAGCACTCCTTGCTCTGCCCCCTTTCCAGCTCAAACTCACAGTAACAACATGGGTTTTCATATAGAAAATGTAGTAGTAAACCAAATTTTTCTTTTATTACCGAAATGACATTACATTAGTGCATTCCATCGAATGGGCTTTCATTGCATCAATTGGAAATCTAAAATAGATTCACCTTAGACTCTCACTAGTCTAACTTCTTTGGCTCCTCTCTCTCATTATGGTCGGCTCTCTCTTCTTACCAACCTTCCTACCAACCT
>VDFB02157486.1:0-11285 GCA_007258455.2 Sequoia sempervirens | reverse complement strand
TTAATTATTTATAAAGATTCAAGACCTAATGTGAATGTGTGGGCCACATTGCAACATTAAATCAAGGAAAAATCAAGCCAAATAAGCACAAGGAGGGACAAAACAAGAAAAAGTAGAAAGGTTACTTTTTCCGTATCCACACATACTTCATTAGGAACATCAAGTGAGAGCATAAGACATATTGTAGACCTTAAGTAACATCTCTCCACTATTATTCATGCTTCTAATACTCAACTTAATATATCATTATGAAATCATCTTTGTCGATAGCAATAATGCATTATATGGATATCAGTAATACTTCTTTGATAAGGCATGACATCCAACCATGAACTTCATCACATCTTCTTTGATAAGGCATGACATCTAACCATGAACTTCATTACCAATGTTATCCCAAACTGAATATAACAATGATAACCATTGCCAAGGACCAACACTTGGGTGAAATCACAATGCCGTCTCACTTTTTTTCCCAAGATGGACATTTACATCAATATTTTTAACTAAATCTTCATCTTCTAAGACCTATAGCAACTAAACCATTAATAATTTGAAGATAATGTGAACTAGTGATTTGTGGAAATTTTGTAGATCTCTAAATTTTTTTAATTTTCAAAACAAATCATGAATCTTCAACATCTCCCTAATACCAACTAGTCTAAATAGAAACACCATTTTTAGAAAGTGGGACGCTTAAAGTCGCATAACATAACTTTTTCAAGCAAAGGACAAACTTACTAGAAACATAGATCCTCACATCAATATCTAGGGAAAGGATATTTTTTCATAAAAAAATTTTACATATATATTTTTTAATTAATTTTGGCAGTCAATGTAACTATAATTTGGACATGTGTATGTGTCATACAACCTAACTTAAATTGTTTATATATTGAAATCCAATTTTTCTTTTTTAGTGAAATAAGGACATCAATACCTAGGGAGTATTTTTTGAAATTTTTTTACAATGGTTTACTATTTTTCGACCTTTGTAGAACAAAGAGCTTGATGTTTGGAGAAAAACCAATGTTTATTAAAAATTGAAAATTAAATAAAAGGTAAAATAAAAACATATCAAAACTATACTTGTTGGAAAGCTCGTTTTGAGGGCTACAGTCTTGCAAAAGATAATTTTTAAAAGACATTATTTAATTCCTCAAAAGGTAAAGAAAATGTGTTTTTTTTCCAACATTTTTATAAGTGTGAAGGAGACTTCATTGTGTGTATGATTTAATACTAGAGGGGTTATATCCAAGGGGGTTTGATCTAGGAGGGTATTATCTATCCCTTTTTAATTAAAATCATTTAGATGGAACCTCTCAAGGGTAAAATCATTAGTTTTCTCTAAAAAAAAGTGATTTAAAGCAAAAATTAGCATGTCCCAAAAGTGAGACACACTATTGTGGCTGCACCCACTCACGTGCTGACATCAATTACAACCAGCAATCAGTGTTGACAACCATGACAACAACTTCCAACAATCTCCTTAGTGTTGACATCAATGACAACCATCAGTGTTGACATTAATGACAACAACTGCCAACAATTTAATCAAAAGTAGGGACTAATAATTTTCTCAAATTATTTCCAATTCCCTATCATTATTGGTATGGTTTGTTGATATACCCTTATTAGATGAAGGTTCCATTATTATTTCAACATAAATTTAAAAAGGTCAAGATACCTTAAAATAATTAGATTAATTTTGATATTACGCATAGTGTATACACCTAAAATCTGTCATGACATCTAATTAATTAAATACTAGTTATTTAATTAATATTTCGATTACGTATAAATAAATTCTCAAATTATTTATATTGTTCACCCTTCTCTAATTCTCCAATTCTAAAAACATATTCTTCAAATTAATTAAAATAAACAAATTTCCAAGCTTGTTTTATTTAATTAATTTCAGTAATCTCACAATAGGAATCTGCCACACAAGTTCATAACTTTTTGTTAATGCCACTACAATCATATGAAATTAAATAATTTTAATTTTAAATTAGAATTATCTTCAACCAATTTTAAGCACATGGGCTTTATTCCTCTTTACACTTCCACCAATTTTCAAACACATGGTCTTTTCTTCCCACACTTTAGTCTTCCATCCATTTGGCATGTTGCCTATTGGTCAAGAGATTCTTCCATCCATTTGGCATGTTGTCTTTGGTCAAGGGGACAACATCTCGATTCTCTCCATCTCCACTATTCATTCTTCTTGTTCAAATCTAGACCGTCGATCGTTGCCACCTCACAAGATGCTTGGAAGAGGCTATAAATACAACCCTTTGGCATTGTATTTTGCATCCACTTTTGAATAGAGTTATCATGTAGGAATATCATTTGAGCTTGGGAGCATTATGGAGTCTTATAGTTGCATTTTATATCATGTTTTGCATCATAGTTAAATCTTAGAATAACACTTTGCTTCGTAGTTGCATTTTATGTCATCCTTTGTATCATAGTTGCATTTTAGATTAACATATTCATAGTTAGCGCTAAGCATATGGAGTATCATCTTAGTGCAATAAATTACAGTATCTACCTCTAATCATCTTAACACCATCATCCATTCACTGTAGCATCCATTATCCTTTCCCCATCAGATACTCTGTATTTGTGCTGTCCTAGTTGGCTTTTACATATTGAATGTTATCTCATTTCCTAAGTTGTCATTTTAACAACCATTGTGCACATAGAAATCTGAGGGCCAAATGGTTTCATAAATCCTTAGGAATAGAGGACAATGAGACAATCTTAAAATATGTGTTCTGCTGCAAAATAGAGTAGTTTACTTGTTGCAAATCTTTGATATAATTCGTTTCATTAAGGTTTGTGTTGATTTACTAATAATTTCCACATTTCATAGACACACACATACCATGTAGCAATTTCCCTCTCTATTTCTCTCCCTCTCCCTCTCTAACTCAATCTCTCTATATCTCTCCTATCTCTCCTCTCTCTCCCTCTCTATCTCTCTATCTCTCCATCTCTCTCAATTCTTATATCTTTTTCTCTGTCTTACTATCTTTATATATCTCTCCCTAACCCTTCATCTCTCTTACCTTGTCTTTATATGTCTCTTATGTTCTCCCTCTATATCTCTCCCTCTCTATCTCTCTCCCTCTCTATCTCTATCTCTATCTATATCTATATCTATATCTATATCTTTGTCTCCATTTCTATATCCTCTCTATCCATCTCACTTCCTCCTTATCTTTACCTCTCTCTCTCATTATTTCTATCTCTCTATATCTCTCCCTCTATCTCACTTTCTCTATTTCTCATTTTATATCTCTTCCTCTCTCATCTCTTTCTATCTCTCTATCTCTCCATCTCTCTCTCTATCTTTACCTCACTATATCTCTATCTCTCCCTTATCTCTTTATCTATCTATCTATCTCTCTCTCTCACTATCTCTTTGTCTCTTTCTCCTTCTCTACTCTCTTCCTCACTTGAACTATATCACTTTATCTTCCATGTTTGTTTATCTCTCTCCATCCCCCATTCTATAGCTTTTCCTCTCTCCCTCCATCCCTTCTTATAAATCTATCTCTCTCTCTCCCTCCCCCTTTCCTTCTCACTCTTTATCTATCTATCTCTCCCCCTCTCCCTCTTTATCTCTCACACTCTCCCTCTCTATCTCTCTCTATCTCTTTATTTTCCTCTATCCTCCATCTCTCTCTTTCTCTCCCTCTCCATCTCCCTCTATATTTTTTATCTCTCTAACCATTTGTCTATGTTTTTCTCCCTCTCACACACTATCTCCCTCTCTCTATTACTCTCCCTCTATATCTTTATCCTCCCTCTCTTTTTATCTCTCCCTCCCTCCCCCCATCTCTCTCCTTTATATCTCTCTATCTCTCTCTTATATATCTTTCTCTATCTCTCTATTGTAAGGAAGGTAAGGTAGCAGAACAACTTCCCACACTAATCTTGAGAGGAGAATAATGAAAAACCTTTAAAGATCTTTAACAATTACATAAAATTAAACAAGAATAAACATAAATATCATGCATACCATGACACAATGATTTACATGGGAAAACCCTTTCAGAAGGAAAACCCCAACTCCAAAATCTGCCCAATATATTATTCAGTAAATCACAAGGATTACAACATACTTGTAGAGCAAGTTTCTCACAGGAGTATCACCACTCAGATTTCAAGAGACAACACAACTACTAATACAATCTCCTTTCTTTTTGTACCACAGTCATAACACAATGCCCTCATAAAATAGAGTTTACATTTTAGGGCAAGACTGGCCAACAAAAATATATCCACCATTAGATCTAAAACCCTAAAAATTAATGATCTAGATTTACAATGTATCAACTTCCATCGATGAAGATTTACATAAGCTTTTACTACCCACGGGGCCCACCATTCCAACTCACTACCACACAATTCACAACAAGGATGTGAATTGCATGATCATCCAATCGATAATTGTCATCTGCCTATGCATGTCACCATCTATCCTTATCAACCTATCAGGTCCCACATTAAGCTTTTTCAATGGTCGTCATGGCTAGGTCCCACTTGGAGTGTTTCCTTCCTCCTTATCGCTAAGTTGCTAAAATTATTAACCTCATAACCTCATGTTGGAGGTTACGAAGTTCTAAAAACCATCCTGACAATAAAGAGATCACTAAGTCGGGAGGTTATGAAACTTTAGTACCTCATGACTTAGGTTAAGAAAACTTGAAACCCCGTGACTTAAGTAAAAAAACCATTGCAAGGTTGAGACAAAATTTTCCAAAAAATCTCCCACTCTTTGAACACCTTGCAAGAGCAATGGAAGGGAGTGAACATTGTCTCTTAATTGCTAGGGGCCAAAAGGCCCATCATCTCTAAACACCATCTGAAATTCTCTGTGCTCACAGGCTTAGTTAAAGAATCAGCAACATTCATCAAAGTCTCTACCTTAACCAACTTCACCCTACCATCTTCGACCATATCTCGATTAAAATGATATTGTACATCAATGTGCTTGGTCCTGGCATGAAATGTTAGGTTCTTGTCTAGACATATCACACTCTGACTATCGAAATAAATTGTCACTACACCTTGTTTTATTCCAATATCTAAACACAATCTCTTAAGCCAAATAGCTTCTTTACAAGCATGAGTAGCTACCATATATTGTACCTCAGTAGTGGACAAAGCAACCACAGCATGTCACTTGTTCATCCAACTAATTGTACCACCGAATAATGTAAACACATAAGCACTGGTGGATCATTTACTATCAATGTCACCTACCCAATTTGAATCCACATAACTATGAATATCAAGGGAAATATCACCTTCTCGGGCCATACTATGATACCATAAGGGAATAATCTATATGGTACCACAAATATTTGTAAGGAATCTTTTAATTGCATCCCAATGAACTTAACCATGATTAGACATATATCTGGAAAGAACTCGCATTGCTTGGGAAATGTTTGGTCTAGTACAAACCATAACATACATCAAACATCCAACTACACTCTGGTAAGGTACTCTTCTCATGTATTCCATCTCCATTGCAGATGTTGGAAAATATTAAATAGATAACTTTGTTCCAATCCAAAATAGGAACACACAAAGTTCTACATTACTGGATATAAAACCTATGTAAAATTGAGTCAACATACTTACTTTTCCAAGCCATAGCTTTCTATTCACTCTATATATTTTAATTTCCATCCCAAGAATGTGTTTTGTTGCACCAAAAAAATTCATTTCAAATTTAGCAGCAAGTTGATATTTTAGTTCTCAAATCTCATACATTTTGCCAATAAGTAAATATATATCATTAACATATAATGTAATAAATAGGAAATGAGCACCATCAGCTTTATAATAAACAAAATGATCTGATTTAGAACACTTAAATTCCAAACTCAACACATATGTATCAAACTTCTAGTACCACATTCTAGGACTTTTTTTTAAGCCATACAAAAATTTCTTTAATTACGTACTCAATTTATTTTTACCTTCACCACATAGTGCTCCTCGTTGTATATAGATATCCCTCCAAACTACCATGAAGGAAAGTAATTTTCTACATCCATTTGCTTCAACCTCTAAATCATAAGCAATGCTAATAGAAAGAAAATCTAATGATATCATTTTTGCAATAGGAGAAAAATATCTCACCATAATCAACACCCCCAACTTGAGAGTAACCTTTTGCAACCAACCTTGCTTTGTACTTCTCAATACCTCCATATGAACCAATCTTTTTCTTGAACATCCATTTGCAACCAACAGGTTTTCTTCAGTCTTTAGAAATGGTATTAGAAGATCCCATGTATCATTCTTTTTCAAATATGTCATTTCTTCATCCATAGCAATCTTCCAGGGTTTAGCATCATTCATACCTAGTGCCTCTTCTATAGATCTAGGTTCATCCATGTTAGTATTTAAAGAAAAAAAACATCTCCAATCATCAGGTGAATACCTTTTGGGTGTGGTTATTTTATGCCTTTGTAGACCTAATGTATCAGTTGTTGGAGGTTCTTCCTCCTCCTTCAAGATCTCAGAGTCGGATGAGCTCTCCCTCAAATTCTGTCTCATCCATAGGCTCCTGAAGAAGGCTTAGTTTCTCTAAAAATAACACTTTTACTATGTATTACCTTTTGTGCAACAGGATCCCAAAGATTGTATTCTTTCACACCATAATTATATTATATGAAGATACATTTCACAACCTTGTTCTCCAACTTTGTTCGCTTCTCCTTTGGCACATGTGCATATGCCTCACAAAAAAAAACTCTAAGATTTATTAATGAAGGCTTGTGACCCAACCATGCCTCTATATGCCCTTCCTTCCTTTCCTATCAAATGCATGCTGATGTAGGGAGACTCTATAATTAGGTAACAGAAGTGGTGTTTTCAGCCCAAAACCTTTTCTTTCTTTCTAGGCTGACCACTCAACATACTCCTAGCCTCATTAGTGCAAGGTTCTTATTCCATTCTTTTGGCAACTCCATTCCATTGAGGAGAATAATGGAGTTGTCTCTGCCTAAGGAATACCACAAGAATCTTTACAGACCCATCAAATCAGAGGAGAAAAATTCACCTCACCCATTATCAATCCTCAAACACTTTTATTTCTTTTCCAGTACAGTAACTCAAGCAACCATTAAATAAATTTTTAAATCCATTAAAACTTCATCTACTTTAGAAAAATATACCCATGTCCTACTATAATCATCAATAAATAGAACATAATATGTAGATTTACCAATCTAAGGAACATCTACATGACCAAACACATTAGAATGAATAAGATACAATACACCACAAGATTTATGAGAACTCGAGTAAAACTCAACGCGGTTTTGTTTTCCATAAATACAATTCTCACTTAAATCAATCTAAGATTATTATAATCGCATTAAACTTCAATGTTGTTTCTTTATTTTTGTAAAGGTCCTATTTTTCCAATGTGCCACAAGTCTCCTGTGCCATAACATAGTTTTCATTGTGTAATCCTTTTATTCTCAGACTAAAGAGCACCCTTTAAGTAACTCCAAAATCCATGACCATCTCAATAAGGTGGGTCTCTCACTTTTCCAAGGGACTCTTTTCTACTAGAAGGGCCATATTGCACTCAACAGTGCATGCATCAAGCTTATACCATGTCCATATCTGACACCTCTAGCAATCACTGTAGCACCTCTAACCATCTTGAATCTTGCATCATAAAATACTATTTGCACACTTGCATTATTAGTTTTCTCACATATAACAAATTTTGACCTAAACCAAGGATATGCAACACACTGTTATTTTTCTCTCCCTCTCCTCTACTCTCTCTCTATCTTTATATCCTCCCTCTCCCTCTTTCTCCCTTCATCTCTCTATATCTCTATCTCTCTCCCCTTCCACCTCTACCTCTCCTTATATCTCTATATATCTCTTTCTCATCATTTTTTTATATTTCTCTCTCGCTCACTCTTTATATCTCTATCTTTCTCATTGTCCCTCTTTATCTCTCTTACTCTCCCTCTACTTTCTCTATCCTCCATCTCTCTCTTACCCTCCCTCTCCCTCTCCCTCTCCCTCTATCTATTTTTATCTCTCTCACCATCTATTTATGTTTCTCTTCGAAATTTTTTCTCATACTACTTCAGCCTAACTCCTAGTTTGTATTATCTTGGTTGTTTTAAGAGCTAAGGGTACCATAGAGATGTTCCTTTTCATGATGATTCTCATTTGAATGTCTCTTATCTATATCAAGAGGTGATTTATTCCCATGAAAATATTAGAAGAGATACACAATCTCTTCTTCAATTGAAAATTCCTACTATACTCTTGTCCATGCCTAAAAGGCTCAACCTTAGAGATCATCCTTCACTGCAAATTAAATCATGAATCTAAGTATTCAATTTCATTTTAGTGCTACAATGGAAACATGGGGAAAAGAATCTAATTAGGTTTCTTGTGAACCCAATTGTAACAAATATATTTGTACAACATCTTTCAATGATCATAGGGAAATCTATAAGCTAGGAAATTTAGATCTAATTAATCAAGTATGACAATATAGCCTAGCATGTAAAGGGGGAAACATAATTATTCTCCCAATATATGATCGATATGATAAATATTTGAAATAAGTGATAGAAATGTAGGAACAAAAAATAATAAGATCAAGATATGTGAAATAAAATTATAAAATGTGAGCATGTATTATGAGCCAAAAAACATGTTCATATTTTGTGGCTAATAAAAGGTGCCCATAATTTGTGGCTTATTAGTGTTTTGTGGTTACAAAATGAACTCACATTTTATAAGGCGCAAAAAATGCTCATATTTTGGTTTGGTATTTATTAAGCCACAACACGATCATGTTATGTGATTTTCAAAATAATGTGAGCATGTTATATAAAAAATTAGCCATTTTGCCACTTTTTAATACACCATTTCCATATACTCACCTAAAAGTTTTCTATTATTAGTGTGTTACCCCACTTAACATAGGATTTACTTTCATGCATTCTTCTTTGTCCCTTTTTCCTTCTTGAAAAAATATTAAAGAGTTTAATACACACACATAAGGAGTCAATATATCACTTGAAGTTTAGATTGTGATTCAAGTCCCAAACTCATAGGCTCATTATTTTTTCTCTACATGGCACTTGTCTCTAGTGTACCCAACATTTGTGACTAGTAGTTGTATTATTTTAGCAACCATAGTAAGATATATGCATTAAAAGTCAATGTGATTCTAAAAACAACCCCCCCTAAGATCAATATGCTAGAAAATAAATTCAAATGATGCTAGGCTAGAACATTTTCCATATCACTCAACATATCTTCTTTGGTGACTTTCATTACCAACCAACAACTAGTTTTTAGAAATCACGTTATATCCATGTAAAATCAAGCTAGAATAATCTTGGACATCTTATTGGTGCTTTGGAAGTAAATTTTAATGTTCTATAAGTAAATTTTTATTTTTCATGGAAGATCTTTAGTTTATGACTCTAAATATATTAGGTTCTAGAATATGTGCTTGTGATGAGAATGAGCATCTATTATGAGAGTTTGAGATTTGAAACATTATTACAAACCTACAAAACAAACAAAAAAATATGAAAAAAATAAATAAAATTGTTGATGCAAGATTGATGATCCATAACCTCTCATTCCTTTATCTTTATTTTTATCTATTGACTAGTTCTTACTGTTTAAGCCACCTTCAAATCTTAGTATAAAATCATAAGCTATATGATTAGATTCAAGAAGAATAAATTATGGCTTTCATATAAAGAATATGCTCTATCTAGTATCTTTTTTGCTTATGTTCAATCTCTTTCAAAGTGGTACCTTGAAGGATATCAAACTATCGTACAAGGGCTCAAGAAATTTTCCAAAAAGAAATTATAGATTCAACATGAAGAATGAAAGACCTAATGACATTAAAAAAAATCCATGGACTTCATAATCCTTAAATCTTTATGAATAACCTACCATTAGTTATTAACATTATGTAAGTAAAGATAGAACATGAAGTCACTTTTGTACGGAGACTCTTTTTATTTTAGTAAGATGCATATACTATATCTCATTTTGCTGTACCATGGTAGTCATTATTAATGTTAAAATGTTTGTATAAAAAAGTATTTTCCTTGAAGCCAAAACAATCATAACATGGCCAAGATATGATTCACTCGAATGATGGATAAGTGTGGCCCTCCATCCACTAACCATTGTATTATTTCCATATTTGGGGGGGGCGGCGGGGGGATGAAATCTCCTTTTTTGGATTCTCATCATTGTATTTTGCCATATATTCTCTTGTATGCCTAAGGATATTGGAACAAACTTAGAAGACAGGTTAATATGGGCAAAAGCAATGGAAATATTACTAAAGTGAATGCCCGCTCCATGGAGACAGCAGCATTATTGCCAATCTTAGTTGTTCGTTGGGGCACACTGAAAAAGACACCACCCACTGAGTGGATTGGCCTGATTCCACACCATTACCCACTTGGAATTAGTTTTTGCATTGAATGACAAGGGTATTCATCATTAGCAGTGCATTCAGGTAGTTAATTGTTTGACCGACTGATCTGTATCAAGATTCAAGATAATGTTGCATATCTAAACCAACTGCACTAAAGAATATTGTGGGAGCTGTCCTCTGCCCACCTCATTTTTATATTTGTGGAACAGTGCAGTTATACCTTGGGTTAAGACTCTACTCTCAATGAAATCTGCACCTTTGTGCATTATATATGTCATGAAATGTCTGTGAAGATTCAGAAGTAGCTTTGAATTGAAGTGAAGGAAGTAGGTATCGAAGGAGAGCAGCCATGAGAAATATTAGAGCAAGCCCGAGTGTAAGCCGTCCTTCCATATGGTACTCGCCAGTCCCATATCTCCTGGGGGCAATGGGATCCATGGTTGTTCTTATATTCTTTGCTCTGATAATTCTAGTATGCTCCCACTGGAGGAATCCCAGTACTTCTTCCCAAGATGATAGTAATAACAGAAGTGATTCAAATCTTGGTGAGATAAATGAGGGCGTGCAGAAAGTGTTATATTGTTCAGAGGATAACAAGGGTGACAAGGTAATTGTGATTATGGCTGGTGAAGTCATGCCAACTTTTATTGCCATGCCCATCACTCTACAGGCACCTGCAACATAAAGCAGACAATAGAGAGAGAGTGCATGTAGCTTTTCTAGCTTTGCTCAAATTTTTAGGAGACAGTAGAGAGAGAGTGCATGGAGCTTTTCTGGCATTGCTCATTTTTTTAGGAGA
>VDFB02157485.1:0-10272 GCA_007258455.2 Sequoia sempervirens | reverse complement strand
TTATTATTTTCCTTGTGAATTTCCAACCCTTAGGGTTGGATTTAGCTTGGGAATCCAACCCAAAAGGTTAGATTGACATTTCAATGTCCAAAGATATGTTTTTTCAAATTATAAAAAAATTGACACAATCACGAGCATGCTCTCCATCAAGATTGAATATGTTTCAATGCCAACCTGTCAAAATAATGACATAGTAACATTGAGCTATCTCTTATCTTTTTAACCATGTGATTTTTCTCACATTTCAAATATGTTAAGATTTTGATCTTTAATTTTTTTTACTAGTGTCACCATTTTTTGTCAAAAATCTATGTATGGTATTTTTGGATTCATTTTTTAGTTAGTCATCAAAATTTTAATTAAATTACATTTTAAGAAACTAGACTCTATTATATACATAGTCAAAAAGAATTGATTTTTTATTAGTTTCCTATAAAATTTGGGAGGAGAACACTCAATTTTTTTTTAAAATGTGTCCACTTTGAAAATTAGTAAAAATTCATATATTCATTAAAAAATAAGCAAAAAAGTTAGGCATAGACTACATGGTGTTAACTAATTTCTCATTGAAATTATTTTTTAAATACTAAAAAACTGTTAACATTTTAGGGGTAGCACACAAGGTCCACTATGTTATATTTTTTAGATAAAAACATGAGCACATTTTGTTCTCCCCATTTTTCAACCCCTTAGTCTCAACCATTTTTAAAAAAAGTTAGTAGTTTAGAAAGTAGATTCAGAGTACTACAACTCTTGTTCTTGTTGCATCTTTAAATTTAGTGTAAATTTTGTCAATTTCTCATCCAAGATCAATATTTCTTGATTTCAGAGAAAAAAGGCCACTTAAGACCTTTTGAACTAGAGTTCTTATTCAAATGCACACAAATAAAGTGAGAACCAAAACACTCATCAAGTATCTAATCCAATGGAAGAATTTACCAATTGAAAATGACATGTGAGAGGGTGAAGAGTTTATTTAGAAGCATCCACACTTGATTAACATTAAGGACAATGATTCTTTGAGGAGGTGGGCATGTTATGCCCTTAATATTAGAGTATATATAGCGTTATGAGTAGTCAACTTGTGGCTACATTAACTCCTAATTAAGTTATATTATCATTATTATATTTTTATTTAGTTCTTTAGGTTAGTCTAAGGCATATATATGTGATTATGTAAGTCAGCTTGAGTGATATCCTAGGCATGAGTAGGGTGTATATATAGGAGATACTAATTATTATTTAATCATCAAATTATGAATTGTGTTCTCATTGGAGATATTTGGAGGACTTTCCCCTCAAAATGGCTTGTTATTCTCAACTATTATCAAGTATTGTCAACATATTTCACATTATATTCTTCTTTTTTGCAAGTTATTTAATTGCATATCATTTTTGACATGTATTGTATAGAATTTTTATGTATTACTATGAATGAATAATTCGGCCACAGTTTCCCCCTTCACACTTCCCCACTAGACTATATATATTGATGATGGTTCAACCGCTTAACCCAAGGTTCAAGAGCTATCTGATAAAAAACATCTCCTTGGTTAGGCCCCCATAAGGCCCCACAGGTGCACTTGGCCTCTTGTTGTTCACATCCAAGAGGCCTTATATTCTATGTTGAATCCCCTTATAGAGGATTTATAGTTTAGATGTTGAATCCCCTAGTGTAAAACCCTTGAAAATAGAGCATGGGTGATCCCACAATAGTGGTTTACAATTTCTTAACAAACCAGATAATCTAAAATATTTTTCTAACCAAATCTCAATTTCAGCACCCATAGCTGCTAAACTATGAGGAATTTAAAGATGATGCAAACTAGATTTGTGACATAGATTCTAAATATATTTTTCAAAATTTTGGAATCGATTGCACTTCTTTTCCATCCCTTTGAAAACTAGTTTTTAGAAAAACAACATTTTTTAAGGAGTGACGCCATCGATAATGCATAATTTTTTTTCCATGAAGGATAAAATTATATTTCTTTTCACTTAGATTTGTAACTCTAATATTCCATATGCTTCCAATTGGTTAGATAGTTTTTATTTAAAATATTTTTTCCCAATCAAAGCCTAAAAAGTCAAATAAATTCATAATCTCACATGACCATATAACACCTCTAACTCTTTTTGCATGTACCGCATTTTTATTTTTTTTGTTGGATCAAGGACTTCAATATCTACTATGACTTATATTTAAAATTTTTTTTTGATAATTTGGTTATTTTTCCACATGTGTAGAATAAAGAACTTGATTTTTGAAAACCTATGTTTAATAAAAACTAAAAAAATAAATACATAATAAAACTAAAAAACATATTAAAATTATAGTCATCGATAGCTCGTCTGAGGGGATCACCGATTCTAGTTGGGTTTGTAAAGTCTCCTCCATTTTCATCCTCAACCCAAGCTTCGAAGGGAAAAAATTCTGATTTTTTTTTGTGCCAAAGAGCAGGAAGGTGGGAAAAGGGGGGTTCGCTCGAACTAGGGGGGGTTTGAGCGAACCCCCTTTCAAAAGGGGTGTTCCTTGTCTTTTTTAGCGAGAATGGTGGGGCATTTCATTAAATGGGTTCGCTTAGCAAACCCTCCTTTGGTTCATTCGAACCAAATAGTTCTCTCGAACCTCAAAAATATTTTTTTTTGGCAAGGGGTCAATTTTTTCAACTTTTCCTTCCTCACTCCAATTGTAAACTACTTTTGTGGGTTTACCCACATGCATTCAAGTTTCTTTTTTATTTTGTTGAATTTATGACTTTATTTCCTTTTGCTCCATATGATCATCCATCGATATGGACTTGCACATAAGATCCCTTTAAATATTCTCTTATGTGGAGCCTCCATTTACATAACAAAGAAGCATTCTTCTTTGAATAAATATTAGAATATGTTAGAATATTCTTTGAAATTATTTTTATCCTTCTTAAAGATTATATATTTTTTATTTTTTATTTCAATAAAAGGCTTATTCCAAGCTAGATTTTCCATCCATTATAGAGTTTACTAAGCCTTTATTTGTTGAAAACATTTATTAAAATTAATCATGATGTAGTCAAATAAGTCCAAGGTGTTGAGCAAGCTGCTCGTGCAATTTTTATTTCATTGGAATTTATTTTACAATTTCAATGGATTATTTGAATGATCATATTTGTATAGGCTATTATAGAGGTTATCAATACTATTGATGGTTAAATCAGGCAATGTTAACTCCCCTCAAAGCATTCACTCAATGTTGGTACTTTCCAAAGTAAGTTATAACACTAGTTTGTTATGGATGGTTAGTGATTCAACCTATCAAAATCCATAGAGTCAAGCATCTCTCGCAACACTACTCCACCTCCCAAATTTCAAACTACATTATTTAATTGACCCATAAACTCTTAAATACATGAGATATATATTCTACAATACCTCAAAGAAGTAAAAATAATCTAATCCAAAACCATCCTAATTACATGACCAAAGAAAGTAATAAAATTTTAAAATAAATGTAAGCATAACCAAAAAAACAATAATAATTTCTTTGATAATAAAACAAATGTTCCTTAAAAAAAATATAATCAAAATGATTCTAAACCTAATAATTCCACTTTGTCTAAGTAAGTGGTTTTTTTTTTTTTTTTTCAATTAATTCCACTCAAGTTGAGTGGCGTCCAAATCTGTTTTTTTACATGGAGGAGGATTCAAACTTGACACCGTATAAGTGCCTACTACAACGACTCTGCCGCCCTTCGGCAGTGGTGTCAAAATCTTTGAGAGAATCAATAATGGTAGTGATAAGAAATGAGTGAAGCAGCTACATTTGTATAACGTTTCCAACAAGGAACTCTGTCGTTTAATTCGAACAGACAGAGATGATCATGTCAAACTGCCGTGGAGATGAAGGTGGAAATTCAAATATGGAGATTCAAACTTGACACCGTATAAATGCCTACTACAACGACTCTGCCGCCCTTCGGCAGTGGTGTCAAAATCTTTGAGAGAATCAATAATGGTAGTGATAAGAAATGAGTGAAGCAGCTACATTTGTATAACGTTTCCAACAAGGAACTCTGTCGTTTAATTCGAACAGACAGAGATGATCATGTCAAACTGCCGTGGAGATGAAGGTGGAAATTCAAATATGGAGATTCAAACTTGACACCGTATAAATGCCTACTACAACGACTCTGCCGCCCTTCGGCAGTGGTGTCAAAATATTTGAGGGAATCAATAATGGTAGTGATAAGAAATGAGTGGAGCAGCTACATTTGTATAACGTTTCCAACAAGGAACTCTGTCGTTTCCTTCGAACAGACAGAGATGATCATGTCAAATTGCCCTGTAGATGAAGGTGGAAATTCAAATATGGAGATTCAAACTTGACACCGTATAAATGCCTACTACAACGACTCTGCCGCCCTTCGGCAGTGGTGTCAAAATCTTTGAGAGAATCAAATAATGGTTGTGATAAGAAATGAGTGGAGCAGCTATATTTGTATAACGTTTCCAACTAGGAACTCTGTCGTTTCCTTCGAACAGACAGAGATGATCACGTCAAATATGGAAATATACCATTCAGAAGTTAAATCTATCGTTTCCAACACGCAAATATACCACTCAGAAGTATGTTCAAGTTGAAAATTTAAATTAGTAGATTCAGTAATTGAATTGATACAAGTCATGAGTCAATGTCTGTTACGTTCCTTCCAAGAGACTGAGTTGATTACAAGCGAGTGAAGCAGAACACGTGAAAGCACGTCCTACCATTCTATGGCTGCCATTAGCTTTTATCCGTAGATCAATCTCTACGCGTGAACACTAATTTCTCTGGCCTTCATTTCTACCCACTAACAAGTTATCCATACGTACCGTGCTTCATAGATTAATAATATATTCAATTAGCTAAAATTTCTGGAGCCGGCTAACTCCGAGACAAGACGCACCTATGTACATACAAAAATGCATAAAAACATACATAATAACATACATAGACACATACATAAATGCATGCACTCACGGCAGGATGACAGATTGCACCTTTGACCGTATTTATTAATTAATTGAAAAAAAAAAGTGGAATTATTTTCAATTAATTAATAAATACGGTTTTTTATTTTCAATTAATTAATAAATATGGTTTTTTATTTGTCTCTAGAGTTGACCAGTGCACTTCAAATTGTGAAGGGGAAGGTGAAGGTATTGAACCCGTGATTTTAATTTCTACAATCAATTTATCAACAAGTTGCATCTCGCCAACATTGGAGGAGACAGATGTATTGAAACAATTTTTTGAAACCATAATAGCTTTGATTGCATGAATAATATTATCCTCCCTTAGAGGTGGAATGTGATCTCTTGCCTTCACAAGGGGTTCATAGAACTTGTAGCTCAATACTTGATCTTTAGAATATGGATTTGTCGAAGGAAGGAAATGTCCCAAAATACAGCTGCTTTAAATAATCAAAATAACCACTGGCATGAAAAACGAAAAAATATTTGTAAGAACAATGCACATATATGGTTTATATTCTTATTATTCGGTTCCTCACAAATGCTTTTGGCTGCCTTTCAATATTCACATTTAGTTTTATCAAAGTTCACAAAAATAATTATATTCAAAATACAAAAATCTCAACACGTGTATTGTTATTGCCATCACACATATACACATCTATCGTTGTGTTATGAACAATGCATAATAAGAGCACGATGCAGAACAACCTACAAATATTTGAAGAGAATTATATTTATTTTGATTCTTTGAGTGGTAGAACTACCTAGAATAGTCTTGGTTTCTATTCTCTTGTAATCTTTCTCATTCTTATTAAAATTGAAGAAAATTTTATGACCAAAATTATCTACAAGGTTTAAAAATTGATCCAATCCTTATATACTATGGAATGGTAATGGATTTTGGATTGGGTTCTCTATCAACCATCAATCATTATGAATGTCTTCCATTGTTATTTTTTAGAATAAGTCATTGATTAAAATTTTTTCAATGCACTATATTAAAAAAATTAGGAGATGAATTAAAAGAAATATCAAAGATTTGTATTCCAAGGTCAACTCTACTTGGATCTACTTCCCAAAGTCTAGATCTAGATGTTCAACTTGAACATTGGATAAGTAGGGGGTGATCACACATATTACCTAGCAATACAAGATCTTATAATGCATAAAGAGAACCAAATCCATAAACCATTTTTTATACACTCTAGAAAACCTGTAATATGATAATTTGTTGCACCTCTTGTAATTTGCATGTACAACTTGTAGGTATTTATACAAGCAAGTCCCCAAATAAGATGCAAGTATTTACTAACAAGCTTCCAATGCATATGACACATTGCATATGTGGAAAGGATGATGATAGATACTAAACCCATATGACACCAATTGAATCATTATTTAACATAATTCAATGATTTTATCATGTGCGGTTTGCATATAGTGCTAGTTGTATGATTGTGTCTATTTTTACAAAGTCCATAGATGTCACATGCACATAAAAACATAATAGGTGGTTGTTTATGTTCCATTTGTTTGTGCACATGTAGTTTTATTAGACACTAGCATCTGTATCCTTTTACAAGGCTTCAAGATGCATGCATGCCGTGTTGCATGATTAGGCATGAGAATTTTATTTAAAGATGTGAGGGTAGTAAATTGCACATAAGTTTTGGCCGATAAGGGCATGATTCGGTGGTCAAGTCACTTGGTTGTAGTGACGGCCACCAGGGTTCAAACCCTTGCTAGGCCAAAGTCCTCGTAGGCCTTATGCCTTCGCTGGGCCAATGTGCTTGCGGGTTTGGTAGTATCTTGTGGTTTCTTGTACCTAGTGCATAGCTCCAGTCAAAAGCATTTACCCCTAATAATATGGGTGCATTGTACTTTTTTTAAAAAACTTGCACATAAGTTTATAAGCATTATGTTGTGCATATTGGGAAAGGTTACATGTGTTGATGAACTTTATGAAAAGGATGTATGAGGCTATATTGAAATCATTTGTTTCCTCTTAATTAGAATAATATGCATTGCATCATTTTTAATTTAAGGAAAGTATGTGTATATTTTCTAAAGAGTTTACCAATTAGTTTGATTTGTATATTGTCCAATCTTAATTTCTGAAATGAGTTTAGAGAATTGTGGCCCATATTAGTGGTAATGGTGTCAATGATGTCCCTTGATTTCATTTTTGAATGTTTTACTTTTGTTTTTTAGGATGCTTGATAGTTGTGAAATTTGATAAAGGGAGGAAATATGGCTTAAGGAGTTCCATGTTAAATATCAAGTATAAATGGAAAATGGTCAAGAATAGAGGCATTTTCACTAGCTTGTGGAAAATGGTTTACATAAGGATCATAGCACAAAGGCTTAGTACTTTGATGTGGTCTCTTATTGTGTTTCATTTTCCTCATATGATGAAAAAATAAATGCACAAATAATTGCAGGTTGGAAAAACATAGTGGGTTGTGAGTTATTGTATTGTGTTTGTTCAAAGCTCAAGGATGGAGAGATCAAGGAGTTGTAGGTGGATAAGCATAAAATTCACAATCTTAAATTGATCTATGGAGGGATTTACCTAATTAAGAAACATGTAGAGGGTTTCATAATAGTATGGTTACGGGTTTCTGTGCGTTCTATAACACCGTGAGTGTTTACTTAACTCTAATTATACAAAAGCGATGACTGAATGAAATTTCTGGGTTACTCAAACGCAACGCAAAACGTAAGTCAAATCACCAGCTGAAGCCAGAGCCTAAATTATATTTCTATTTTCTTCTATATGATTGAAAAAATAAATGGCCAAGAGGATTTAGGTTTGAAACAAAAATTCTAACTATCAATTTGTTCATTATGCTTATTTCTCTAAAGCCCGGGATAAGTGAAGAGGTTGAGGAGGACGGTGGGTGGGGTGCATACATAAAGTAATAAAATTGAGCTGAGGGTAAATTCACCCATTGCTAGTAATTTTACACGCAGAGGTTTTACACAGCACGCGGGCTTGTAGGTTTCATAACACCCCATGCTTGCTAACTTGTAATTTTATAAAATAGTAAGAATGTAATGAAAAAATTTTGTTATTTGCATAGTAGGAATGTAATGAAATTCACCTTCAAAATTTATCAATTCTTAGTTAGTGTAAACATTGTGTTTCAATTTCTTCATATGTTCAAAAAATAAATGCATAATATAATTGCAAGTTGGGAAACACAATGGGTTTTGAGTAGATGGTTTATGAGCAGATTCCCAAACAAAGTGTTTTTAGAGTAGATTCCTTTTCTGTTTCATACATTCTATTACTTGTTGCTCCAGTTGGCATCGACAAGATCTCAGGAGGCTTCATGTTCAAAACTTTAGCAATGCACCCTTGCATAATGAGAAAATATGGGTTGTTGATATTGAGTTCCACAGTATGAAAAGGGTTTTGTACACGCAAGGTTTGTGCAAAGTGGCAATTGATCTAGCACGCATTTCTCCCTCCCACAACAATCTTGGTAGCATAATATAAGGAACCTTCAAAATTTACAACTCTTAGTTAGATTAAAACTATATTTTAATTTCTTAACATGATTAAGAAAAAATGCTAAAAATATTTACAAGTTGGAAAACACAATGGGTTTTTAATTATTTCATTTTGTATGTTCAAAGCTAAGTGGTGAAGAGAAATGGGAGGATTTCCAGTTGGGGGATACATAAAACTAACCAAATTGAGATGAGGGGTGACTAACCAATTGGGTTGTTGCGTGTTAAGGGTTTTAAAACTGTATGTGGGTTCCAAGGTTTCATAACACCTAGTGTATTATAACCTACAATTTTACAAAATAGTATGGATGTAATTAAAAACTTTATTTATTTAGATAGTATGAATCTAATGTAAGGTGCCTTTAAAATTTATAACAATTGTTAGTTATAATAAAATTACATTTCAATTTCTTTAGATTATTGAAAAATAAATGCACAAAATAATTGCATTTTGGAAAACATAATGTGGGTTATTTGTTATTTCATTCTACATGTTCAAAGCTAAATAATGGAGAGCATAGGGAGGAGTTTCATTTTGGGGATACATAAAACTAACCAAATTGAGCTAAGGGGTGACTAAGCAATTCGGTTGTTATGTCTTTGCGGTTTTAAAATAGTATGTGGGTTACAAGTTTCATAACACCTAGTGTTTTCCAACCTGTAATTTTACATAACATTATGAATGTAATCAAAAAATTGTGTTATTTACATAGTAATAATGCAATGAAAGTTACCTTCAAAATATATCACAACTATTAGCTACAATAAAAATTGCATTTTAATTTCTTCATATGATTAAAGATAAATGCACAAAATAATGGAAAGTTAAAATACACAACGGGTTGTAGGATATTTAATTGTGCTTTCTCAAAGCTCAAGGGTGGAGAGCTTGAGAAAGAGGTGGGGGATACATAAAAATAGCCAAATTGATGTGAGGTGTGACTAATCAATTGGGTTGTTATGTGTAGATGGTTTTACAATAGTATGTGGGTTGTAGATTTCATAACACCCATTATTTTCCAACGTCCAGTTTTAGAAAGTGGTATTAATGTAATTAAAACCTTTTATTATTTACACAAAATGAGTGTAATGAAAGTCACCTTCAAAATTTACCTTTAATGTATTTTAAAGTTTTATATGTTGTGCAAAAACACCTTTGACTTTTGATCTATCAAAATTATTTACAGGATCATTGTAGGTAAATTGAAATTTTCCTAATTGAGCCTCGAGGTGCCTATTATCAGCCTTCAACTTTTGAACTACCTCAAATTCTTGCAAACACTTATTTTATAATGTCTCCATGCACCCTTCTTTATAAGCAACACCTTCCATTGTTGTCTTTATTTTCTCAACTTAATGTCTTTTAGATTGCATCTCTCTCTCAACAACATCAACCTCCTTTTCTTTTGATGATAAAATCTTCTTATCTTTTACTTCCTTTTCTAAGTGTTTAATTTTAGTCTTTTTTTGTTTTTTTATAGTTTCAACACTTCCAACTATTTCCTTTGCATCTACAAGTTGATCATCGACACATTTTTCCTCATCCCTACTACTCTTACCTATTAACACCCCCTACTATTACTTTTCATGTTCTTCTAACTTATTTTTCATATGTTTTTTTTGAAGCTTTAGATCAGCTACTCCCTCATCAGCCCTTAGGCCAACAACATCCCTTTCTTGGATATAGTTTTCAATGCCTTAAATACTTTTATGTAGGTTTACAACCAATTTTTGCTCAAATTTTCAAGAGAAGGAAGA
>VDFB02157484.1:0-11072 GCA_007258455.2 Sequoia sempervirens | reverse complement strand
TCTCATCGACATTACTTCGTTATATTCAAGAGTTGTGTTTCGCTGAGCACTTGTAGATATACCTTGTTGATGTGACATAAGTGATTCTCTCCTTGATATGCCTATATCTTATTGACATTTCACTATTTTACTTCATTGATGAGACATATAAATAAGTCTCTTCGACATAGGGGTGTCTAAACTGATGCTAAACTCAGAAAAATTCAGAGCTAAAAGTAGTGCTAAACTTGAAGTTAAACTTAGAGCTAAAGGTGACGATCAAGGTAGCACTACACTCAAAGCTATTATCAATGCTAAAGACGATGTTACTTTATTCACTTGTACTAATCGGAGCAATAAATGCCAAAAATTGCCCCATCCCAATAAATAGTGCTGGCGTTTTCAAAAAATTGCCAAAAATACATTAAAATAGTGGGTGGAAGCAAAACATGGAGCAAATCATAGGGATTTATTGTAGTGTTTCAAAACAATGTCGCACACACTCGGTCAAATGAAATCTATCATCACTCATGTAAAAATGGTACTCCCCAATTATCTTCCTTTCCTCTTTTGTACTATCAGGGGCATGTCTATATGTTATGTGGACAAAAATAACAATTTGAATAGAATTGTAATATTGAGATTATACCTCATTTTGTGGTTGCAATGTGTAATTTTCAAAAAAATCAACCATGGATATAATAGTTCCAATCGAGAAAGAGTCCTTACATATCTTTAAATTGTTGGATCCAACCACCGAGACCCTGGTATTATTCCCTCTTTTGCTACTTTGTAGAAAATATTTTTCTTAAAATTAGACATAAAATCAGCAATACTTACCTCTCAGGTAACCAACTCACATCTAGAACCTTCACCTTCACTCTTAAAATTGTATTTCACTATCTCAAACATTTTTTTCTCAACATTTTTGTTAGAAAAATCATGTTCACTTCCAAAAGTTACAAACTTTGATATACCACCACATTGAAAGCACATTTCATTTAAGCAATCATTTCCACAAAAATAGAAATCATCACCTCTAACACATAAAAATGAATCTAACAAGTCCCTAGATGACTTTAGAAGTTGCATTGTTGACACTCCTGCAACATTTTGTTAGTATGTATAGTAGAATGAATATAGCATAATAGTTCATGATATATTGAAAACTCTACATGGTATTTATAACAACACATATTATGGATATTAATAGGTACATAATAAAATGGATTACAAGATTCAAAATCCCTTTTTGAGATTTTCAAATTTGGATGTGTTTCATAAAACTATTTGTACAATATTGATTGGATACATTCCAAGAAATGTTTAGGATGTGGTGTGCGATCTTGATTGCCAATTCTTAACTTTAAAAATTCCTTTGCATTCGGTCATACTCTAGATTGAGAGTGTCAAAATTGTTGAATTTCATTCTTTACATTATCCATTAGCTTCTTATTAACACGTGGAAGTCTCAAACTAAAATCCCATGTATCATTTTGAAGAGGAATATCAATTCTTCCTCTTCTTGAGAGTGCTCTAGACAATGTTTTATGATTTAGGTTTAAATCAATACAAGTTTTCCTCATTAAATGAGCCTTTCTCAAATGATGGCTTGCTAATGAGTTTGTGATCACTCTATGAGAAACTCTCTTATCTTTTCACATACTTTTCTTTCCAATATAATTTAGAGCATTAAAAAGATTTATAATAATAATATTATTTTTTTCTGACTTTTTGGTCACACAAATCTTTGATTACTTTAATAATGGTCTCATTTTGTTAGACTTTAGAAATTGTACAAAATTTTTAAATTGTTCGGTTAATGTCTTATTGGAAAAGAATTGATTGAACATTAGGGTATCCCACAACCAAACCATTCGTGATGACCTTTTTCTATCAATTTTTTCTATTATGTTCTCATATATTTCAAGTAACCATTTTGGGGTTCTTGAATGTGTTGGATTTGAAATTTGAATTTCTTCCTCACAAAGGTCTTGTGTTCTCATGTAATTTGGTGATACATAAGGCTCAAATGTTTCATTTTCAATGTTTTCAATGTTATCAATGTTTTCATTTTTAATAATTTCAATGTTTTCAATATCAATTTGAACATTTTCATTTGCAATTTAAATATTTTCATTTACAAATTGATTATTTGACATACCTTGTCTTCTCTTCCTACAACTTTATCTTTTTCTCAAATATGCTTCAATTTGGTTTGTTGTTAGTTTTCTCTTTCCTTTTCCCTTACGATGACTACTGCTCCCTATTGTACAAAAAAAGAGCACACAAATGATTGTAAAGTTGAAAATTGTGTAAAATAATCTTGCAAAAGTTAAATTTTGTCTGTTATAGACAGAGAAAATGGAATTTTAGACAACAAGAATAATGTGGGGACCATTGGAATGCTCAAAATGGTCCCCTTTTTGTTTTATATATAATTACTAAAATGGATATCTGTTTAGAACAAATATTTGTTTATAACATATACTCATTTGTAACAGATTTCCATTTATAATGAATATCTATTTCCTTTAGTTTTTTTAAATCAAAGAATACATAAAACCAATATTATGTATATAATAAATATATTATACATTAATAATACATAATACATTATATATTATGATATATATATATATATTATATTATGCATTATGTTCATTATATATTAAATATTATATAATATATATTATACACTATATAGTATATAAATTATATAATATATAATATATATTATATACTATATATAGTATAATTATATATAATATATTATATGTAGTACATTATAATAGATAGAGTGAGAGAGAGGGAGAGAGTTATCTAGGTATTATGGGAGGGAGAGACCTGAGAGGAGGGAGTGATAGATAGAGAGTTATCTAGGTAGAGTAGGAGGGATATACGAAGGGAGAGAGAGAGGGGGGAGAGATAAAGAGTTATCTAGGTACGATAGGAGGGAGAGACCTGAGAGAGAGAGAGGGTGATAGGGATAGAGGGAGGGAGAGACCTTAGAGGGAGAGAGGAAGAGAACTCTCTCTTTCTCTCTCTCTTTGTCTCTCAGGTCTCTCCCGCCCATTATCCCTCCCACCCCCTCTCCCTCTCTCATCCACTATCCCTCCCACCCACTCTCCCTCTTAGGTATCTCTCTACATCTTGACTATCCCATTATCTCTCCCTCTCTGCTTATCTATATATCACCTCATCTCTCTTTCTCTCTCTCTCTCTCTCAATTTTCTCCCTCTATTCCTCTCTCTTCTCTCCATTTGTCCACCCCTCTCCCTCTCCTCTCCTTCCTTCCCTCCACCCCCTCCCATCTCTTCCCTAACTGAATGGCTCTCCTCTCCAAGTATCCTCTTGGGTCCTCTCTCTCTCTCCTCCAAATCTCCTCTCTCACCACTCCCTCTTAGTTCACTTCCTCTCTCTCCACTGCCTGGATGCTCATATCTCTTCCTCTCCATTCTCTCTCCATTCCCTCCCTTCCTGTCTCTCTCCTCTATCCCTCTCTCATGCCCATCTCCTTCTTCCCCTGAATGGCTTCCTCTCCTCTAAGTCTCCCTCCTCTATCCATCCACCTGGCTAAGAAATATCTCCTCCCCTTCTCTCCCTCCTCTCTCTCTCTCTCTCTTGTGATTGCTCCTCATCATCTCCTTATCTCAGGTCTCTCTCCTGCAGATGACCCATCTCTCCATCCACCCTCCACCCCTCCCCTGTCCTCCCTCCTTCCATTCCTCCCTCTCTATCCCTCCCAGCCCCCTCTCTCTCTCCTTCCTATGCTTTTCTCTCCCTCTCGTGGGTCTCTGTCCACCCTACTATTTATCTCTCACTCCTCTCTCTCTTTGTCTCTCCTCCCTCATCTCAGGATCCTCCTCTTCATGTCCACTCCACCTTCCCCTGGGATGGTGTCTCTCCTCCTTCCCTCTCTCCTTATCTCTCCCTCCCTTTCCCTGGATAACTCTCTCTCTCTCTGCCTCTTCTCTGCCTCTCTCTCTCTCTCTCTCACTGCTCATGTTGGAGTGGAAATGGCAGCTAGGCTGCACCCGTTGTGATTGATGTCAAGATTTTTACATATTTACCATATGATAGAATTTTACCATAAACTAACCAAATTTCCATGAAAAAACTAAGCTCTATTCACCCAACCCTCCTGACCACTGTATACCCATAATTTACATAGTACTATTCATCCTAGTCCCTTACATATTGTATTTATCCTAATCTTATAACCCTATACATCAACATACTGACCTAGAAAAATGGAAAAATAGAACCAGTTTGAAATTAACCATGATCATGAATCAATCATTCTGGTCTGAAATCTACATGTTCAATCAACTGAGTAGCCTCATTCATCATGCTCTCCTTCCCCATTCAACTCCACCCACCTTCCATCTCTTGGTGTGTAGAAATTTTAAATTTTTGAATCCAACCAACATCCTCATCCTTCACAAGCCCCACCCATCTCTTTAAAAATACAATCCCCATTTCTTTTTCCTTTTTATTGTTTGTAAACACCTTCATATCACTTGGGATTATTAAAAGAAACCTCTTGATTTCATGGCCACACCTTCTCAGCATATAGTAGTCCATTGGTAGTGAAATCCTCCCCTCTTGGTTCTCATTTTCAAGGACATCACCTAGCTCCCCTAGTATTCATCAAGCATTTTGGTCAGCAATATGCATGCTCAAAAAACTTAGTAGCCTCATTCATCATGTTCTCCTTCCCCATTCAACTCTACCCACCTTCCATCTCCTGGTGTGTAGCAATTACAAATTTCTAAATCCAATTGACATCCTCATCATTCACAAGCCCCACCAATCCCTTTAAAAATGTAATCCCCAGTTCCTTTTCCTTTTTATTGTTTGCAAACACCTTTGTAGCCATTGGGATTATTAAAGGAAACCTCTCAATTTCATGGCCACACCTTCTCAACATATAGTAGTCCATTGGTAGCGAAATCCTCCCCTCTTGGTCCACATTCTCAAGGACATCACCTAGCTCCCCTAGTCTTCATCAAGCATTTTGGTCTACAATCTACATGCTCAACCAAATTAGCAGCCTCATTCATCACGATCTCCTTCCCCATTCAACTTGACCCACCTTCCATCTCTTGGTGTGTAGGAATTTCAAATTTTTGAATCCAATCAATGTCCTCATCCTTCACAAGCCCCGCCCATCTCTTTAAAAATGCAATCCCCAATTCCTTTTCCTTTTTATTGTTTTTAAACACCTTCATAGCCCTTGGTATTATTAAAGGAAACTTCTCAATTTCATGGCCGCACCTTCTCAGCATATAGTATTCCATTGGTAGTGAAATCCTCCCCTCTTGGTCCACATTCTCAAGGACATCACCTAGCTCCCCTAGGAGATTCTTTTTGAATAACTTCTCACATAGAATTTTAGCCTCCTCTTTAGAAACCCCTTCTTTCAAGATGAATGCCAAAAACATGGTGGAAACACCAGTGTTAACCCTATAACGATGCTTAGAATTAAGAAAATACTTTCCCAACACCCACTTCACCTCATGGATTACTAGACTATGGTGGACCTTAAGAATGCACTTCATCCTTCTATCCATCACTAGACCTCAAAAATCTACCTATCAGTTCTTGCTTATCAACCTCATCAATGTGTCCATCTTCGCCCTACTATAAATACACACCACCCAAGGGACATCAAAATGCCTCTACATGAAGATCTTTGTGTTAGTCACTTTGAATGTTGCACACACTATCCTTAATTTAACAGCTTACACCTCAAAATAATATGGTGATCCCCACCACCATCTCCTTAGACATGATTTCCTTACGTGTTATTGATCACATTTGATCTTGATATTCCCTCACAAAAGTTACTTCCGCCCATTGTATCCCTACCACCGCACCCTTCTTGATTGAAGTCATAAAGGTTCATAATTTTGATGTGATTGATTGTATCCTACCAACATCATGACCTGTCGAGTTATCATCCTAGTCACCTACCTATTTCCATCAAAAAATTTCTTGGCCAACCCATTTTCCATTGTGATACCCTCATGGTATATGTGTGTTAGTTTGAATTCTTTGGATCTTCCAATCAAGTACTAGATTGGTTCCAGCCATTTTCTTAGCTTCCAATTTAGTGTTTTCTTTCAAAATATTGCATTTATCATTATTAGGGAGTCCCCTTCTAAGTGTACTTTTCTAGCCTTCAACTCCAAACTACATTGTAAGCCCATGTATGCAACCCTAAAATCTACCATATTATTTGTTGCTTCCCCTAGGAATTCCATTTTTTCACATAGAACTTTTTCAGTATGGTCCCTGATTATGCATCTAGCTCCGCTTGGCCCTGGGTTTCCTTCCAAAGCACCGTCAAAGATTATCTTTATCCATCCTTCATTTGGTGCCACTCATTTCACCCCTTTCCTTGGATCAATGGGAAGATCAACCTTCATATCCCCATTAATAGGGCTCACTATATATATATTATCATGTAGTATATAATATATAGTATATAGTATATAGTATATATAGTATATCTATGTATAATATATTATATATAGTATATATTATATATTACATAATAGAATATATATAATATATTAAAGTATATAGCATATATTAATATATATATTATGTATTATTAATAGTAATATAAAATATTATAAATACTAGATGTAACAGGTATCAATTTTTTCTGAAAAATCAACAGCCTCAAGATATGCTTTTGGATTTGGCTTTGGGGTGTTATACCTAGAAAGTCAACTAAAAAAACATGTTTAGAAAATTTCTTTAGTTTTCCAAAGTTCACCCTTGTGGCTGATGACTTTTTTTTCTTTATTCGAATTTGATGAAATGAAAATGGTTTATTAAAATTGTTGTTAGCTTTCCTCCAATACAAGATATGTCTTATTTTGAATTTAATAGATAATTATTATTGATTTTCTACATACATTACGACTCAAGTCCTGATTGATAGGCTGATTGAAATACTTCTATAATTTTCAAACTGTTTCACATTTTTTTAATTCAAAAGATGTGTCACATTCTATGATTCACATACTATAGGATAAAAAAATGAATTACATAAACTTTTGAACAAGTTATGGTGGTTAGACAAACATGTTTTAATGATTTTGAAAATTTCTAATAAAAAATTCATAACTAATTATTTACTTGCAAAGCAATTACAAAAAAAAGTGTGGCACATCTGAGCATGTGTCCTCTACTTATATTGAAAGTTTCAAAACAATATTTTTTTCCTATACTTAGGTTGGTCAAACATACACCTACTTTTTATTTTTTTCATGAAAATTTAGTACTACTGCATTGAAATTTCAAATTTTCATAAAATAGATTTACTTGTAGACATGTAAAAATGACCTAATGCATATCACAAATCCTAAATGACATTTTTTCAATATCGACATCATTATCAGTAATGTAATCACATTTCACATCATTTACATCATTAAACCCCATTTTCCTCTATTAATTGAATAATCTTAAATTATTTAATTAATTCACTATTTCATCATTGATCTAAGTTTATTCCTCCTAATTAATTAAATAAACACAAGCTATTTAATTATGTCACTAATATACCCTATTCTCCCAAATCAATTAAATTGTTATCATTAATAATTTAATAAAGTCACTTCACCCTCTCTAAACCTAAATAATTAAATTAATTATTCGACATCATTCAAAATGGTCAACACAAAAATATAACTTTATTTGTTAAAGTAAAACATGACTTGCATGTTCATCTCTAAAATATTAATTAATTATTTAGTTAATTAATTATCCTCGCCCCTTTTTTGATTGAGCAAATAATTACCACTGATTTCTCACTCTAAATAGTTGATTAACTCATCTATTCTTCAATCCCACTAACTAAACCTAATTCTTCAATCCCACTAACTACTCAACTTGATTTCTTCAATCACATAGATTATGCAATCTAAATCCTCTGATTATGCAATTAACATCCTTCGTTGGATCAACCACATAAGCTAACTAAGAAATCTATTTCCTCTCAACGATGCTCAACCGTCGTTCATGATTTTGCATTGTTGCATCTTGATCATTCATCTAGAAACATGAAATCTATAAAAAAATCTTCTGTCTTCTCACAAATCATCTAGAATTTACATAGCGAAGCACTGAACAACTAATTCTTGCTCGTATATTGAGAATTGTTACCCTCTTCTTCTAGATCACCATTATGAATGCACTTTGAAGCTTTTGCAACAACAACAATGGACGCTTTGTATTGAATCGAGCAATCCAACATCCAAATGTCACTACAAACACAACTCTGATATGGAATGGTATAGTTGTGTTTTGTGAATTCATCATTTCTTGCTTATGCTAATCTATTTGATTAAATTCATTACTTTATAGTTCATTTCATGAATATGGGTTTGGAATTTAATCTTCTAATGAATTGATTTAGTTTAATTCATTTGTTTTTTCCTTAAGCTATTTTTTCCCCTTACATTAATTAGCACACTTGGTGGGACCTAGGTCCTTAATGCTAATGTTTTCCTGAGTTTATTTGAGTAGTTAGAAGTTCTAGAATGTTGACGTTCTTTTCTAAAATGTTGATAATTTTCACACAAAAGCTCTAGAATTTTCACACAGTTATTGTCATGTTCTTACCATGGTTATACTTTTTTAACTACTATTACACTAAACAGGCGTGCTATTGAATTTTTTAACCACTATTGTCTTGCATGTTTCTAACATAGTTGATTTTGACAGGGCTGCTATTGTCTCTAACAAGTTCACTTTCATACTTTTCTAGACCGATATTGTTTAACTTGGCTACAGTTGTTCCAAACAAAAATTCTACTACTATACTAAAGATTGCTACTATTGTCCTATTTTTTCATCCTATTTCAACCTACAAGTTCTTCTAATTTTTTTATTGTCCTAACCCTAACAAGTGATTGTTTGTTGTGTTTGGGAGATTGAAATAGGAGTATGACACATTTTTTCATGATAACAACTAACATTTTGATTACAGGGTTGGTGAATGGTCCAAGTCCATTTCATTTTAAAAGCTTTCTTAGTTAAGGACACATTTCAATTGGTTTTTAAAACCAAACCCACAACTTTCACATTTCAATTGGTGTTTAAAATTGAAAAAGGAAAATTTCATATTTTTCTTTGGTGCTTAAAATTGAACAAGGAAAACTCTCACATTTCAATTGGTGCTTGTTAAAACTAAACCTCCTACAACTCTCATATTTTAATTGGTGCTTCAAAATGAACAAGGAAAATATCATATTTTTCTTTTGTGCTTAAGAATTGAACAAGTCAACTAACATATTTCAATTGGCGATCCTAAAATTAAATGTTTTTCATTTCGACATTGTTAAAAGTGAACGTAGTTTTATTTGTTGACCCTTTAAGATGAACAACATGATTAGAAACATTTCTTTTGGTGTTATAAAATTGAAAAAATCAATTTTGATTTGAAAATTTTCTATCTCATTCTTGAAGTCTAAAATGCTTTGAAATTGGTGTACTTAAAAATTGAATTGATATCTTTACACACTTGAAATTTTGGGTTTAAAAAGAAACTGCTATGGATTTTATACCATGTTCACCATGCTTGGAAAAAAAAGTGTGTATCCTCTCCCCTCATGTCTTTTGATGATCTTGGGTGACAAATTTTTTTTTTGGGTTTCACATTTGTTTACTTTACAAGCATTACCTTTAGATTGAGCCTTCCTTGAGATACATCCCACACTAGAGAACTCAAGGTGACTCAAAGTGGTATTTCCCTTAGGCTGCAATATAAATTGGTCAAGCTTAAACACCAAGATCTAACCGGTGATTACTTGGTCGATAATGTCCTTTAGAATGGGGAGGTACCTTCGGGTATATAGGGCCCCTAGTAGGAGTGGTTAAAGTTTTAAGTAGCTTTTTGGAGGTTAGCCAAGCATTGAGTCCCTTGAGCAATGACTAAGAACTTTATAGTAGAAAGCCACCCTTTACTTGAGATATTCTACTTGGCGACATGGTTTAGTGCAAGAGATGTGCACTGTACTCTGAAGAACTTTACTCACCATATGAACTCCCTTGAATTGAGACAAAAATATCTAGCTTGTATAAGTTACTTGTAGCTTATTATTTGTATCTTTTCGAGGAGGGTGATTGGTTTTTCCTTCCATTCTTGGAGGCCCCTATCTATCTATTCTCGAAAGACTTAAGTGTATATGATTGGAAGGGTGTCCCTACCTTACTTTGAAGGAGCTTCCAAGTTTTGGGCCTAAAAGTGTCACCATTGGCCAATTTGACCTTAGGGATAATATTGCTTGATGTATTTTGATGTTGTTACTAGTTTAAACATGGGAAGATCTTGGCCCCTTATCATCAAAACATTATGGTCAATTTTACAAATTTTTTATTGATGTGCTTTATCACTTTCCAAATCTTAGATAGTATTCTCAAAACAATTAGATCAGCCAACATCTCAAAATTTGCAAACTTTTCCAACAAACTATTGTTATAAAAAACTGGAAAATCTACAAACAAGGTCACTATTGACATTCTTGGTGCTTTTATCTAGAACTCTGCCATAGTTGTATTTTATCATAGGTTTTTTAAGATTTCACCGTTTTCATCCAAAACCAGTTGCTTCTGTCAAAATGCTTCCTATTGTGCTCACTATCTTACTAGTCAAAAAAATTAAAATAGAGATGATTTTTGAGAAACCTACCACAGTTGTCCTGAAAAATCAACTGCCACTGTCATAAATAGGGTTGCTTCTATCAAAACTATTGCTATTGTTTTCTTTGTTACTAGTCACAACTTAAAATAGAGACCACTATTGCTTAAACCCCAACCACTACTGTTCTAAAGATTTCCATTATTATCTTATTTTCTGGTGAAAATTAGAAAATCATCCAAAACTGAATAACCATCCATATTTTGAAAACAAAACAATCAAACCTGAAAAAAAATCATATTTGCATCTTTCCATATCCCTTTTCAAATAAAAAAAATCAACCTATTTTTAGGATTCAAATCAATCCCTTGCTCTCAATTTATAAGATATTAACATTTGCTTGCAACATCAAGGCTAGTTCAAGTAGATCATC
>VDFB02157483.1:0-16605 GCA_007258455.2 Sequoia sempervirens | reverse complement strand
CCTACCAAAGAGCCATGACTACAATCTTTCATGACATGATGCATATCTTCATGGAGGATTATGTGGATGACATACTGGCAAAATCATACACCAGAGAAGGACATCTTGAAGTATTGTCCAAAATATTTGCAAGATCAGAAAAATTCAAAGTTCGTCTTAACCCTAAGAAATGTGTTTTTGGGGTCAAATCTGGAAAACTCTTGGGGTACATTGTTTCATAAAAGGGAATTGAAGTAGATCCAACAAAAGTTCAAGCAATTATGGAAATTCCCCACCAAAGAACATTAGTCAGTTAAGATCACTGCAAGGACGACTTCAATCTATACGGAGGTTCATTGCACAATTGGCCGACAAAAGTTTACCTTTCACACATCTACTACATAAAAATGTTCCTTTCAAGTGGGATAACAAATGTGAATTGGCCTTTTAGAAAATAAAAGAATATCTAATGACTCCACCAGTTCTCGTATCACCAAATCCAGACAAACCACTCACTTATACATTGCTGCAACAGAGAACTCCCTGGGGGCACTACTAGCACAAGAAGACACTACAGGAAAGGAACGTGCAATCTACTACATCAGTAGAACACTGACAAGTCATGAGATCAACTACACTTCTATTGAGAAGACTTGTCTGGCAGTAGTTTTTGCTTCACAGAATTTTTGGCACTACATGCTAACCCATACGATCAATCTGGTGTCAAAAATTGATCCACTTAAGTATTTGCTAAGCAAAGCATCATTAACAGGAAGGTTAGAAAAGTGGGTAATGATTCTAAGTGAGTTTGACATATATTATGTTGATCGCAAGGCCATCAAAGGACAAGTTATAGCCGATCAATTAGCTGAAGCACCACTACAAGCAGATCATCCCTTGCACATTGAATTTCCAGATGCCAATGTCTTCACTGCAGAATCTAAACAAACATGGTCTCTATATTTTGATGGTTCTTTCACTCAACATGGATCGGGGGCAGGCATACTTTTCGTCACCCCTCAAGGACACACTATTCCCAGATCATATCGACTAATGTTTCCATGCACCAACAACATAGCTGAATATGAAGCATTAATCACTGGACTCAAAATAGCACTGGAATGGAGAATAACATAATTACAGGTGTATGGTGACTCACAGCTAGTCATCTATCAAATCAATGATGACTATCAAACTAAAGATGAGAAACTATTACCATATAAAAAGATGGTTGATGATTTCAAGAAATACTTTGTGGACATTAAATTCACACAAATTCTAAGGATTGATAACAAAGCAGCTGACGCCATGGCCACAATCGCATCATTGTTACAACTCCTAGAAACTCAAAATCGTTATGAATTTCTGGTGGAACAATCATTTACACCTGCATATGATACCCCTGAAAGCCAAATCATTTGTCACTTGGTAGGATCCGATTCGCCTTGGTACGGAAAAATTTATGCCTATCTCAAAAATGACATCTTACCACTCAATTTATCCCGTAACCAAAGACGCAACTTTATCCGCCAATCCGCTCACTATACCCTCATCGCTGACACCCTTTATCGCCGTAGTCTTGATGGTACCTTACTCCGATGTCTTGAACGCGAGGAATCTGACAAAGCTTTACAAGAAGTCCATGGTGGCATCTGTGGTACTCATTCGAGTGGACTGACCTTATCCAAAAAATTGATTAGAATGGGTTACTACTGGCCTACAATGGAGAGGGAATCATTCACTTTTGTGAAAACATGTTCAAAATGTTAGATTCATGGCAATCTCATTCATGCTCCTGCACAAGAACTTCAACCGTTTACACGAACTTGGCCATTTTCTCAATGGGGTTTAGATCTAGTGGGCAAAATTCATCCTTTTTCCTCAAATGGTCATAAATTCATCATCATAGCAACAAAGTATTTTACCAAGTGGATTGAGGCAGTCCCTCTTACTAAAGTCACCGGCAAACAAATATCATCATTCATACTCAACTATATCATTTGTCGGTATGGCATTCCCAACTCCATTATTACAGATAATGGATGTCCATTCAAAAATCAGGATGTTGATGAACTTTGTGAAAGATTTCACATACAACATAGATACTCAACACCTTACTATCCACAAGGGAATGGCCAAGCAGAGGCCTCAAATAAAACAATATTGAAAATCTTAAAGAAGACTGTGAATACTTCAGGGAAGGATTGGCACGTTCAACTCAATCCTGCTCTATGGGCCTACCAAACCAGTGTCCGTACACCAACAAGAGCAACACCATTCGCTCTTGTCTATGGAGCAGAGGCCATATTTCCCTTAGAAGTGGAGATTCCCTCACTCGGAGTATCATTAAAAGGCCTTACAATAGATGATGAATACCAAGTTTCCCGACTCCAAGAACTGGAACTCCTAGATGAGAAGAGACAAAGAGCAGCTAATCATCTAAAAGCATATCAACAAATGATGTCTCGCAGCTACAATCACAAAGTAAAGCCACGTACCTTTCAAGTAGGTGATCTTGTTCTAAAAGAGAATCCACGCAATCAACAAGACAGAGAGAAGAAAGGAAAGTTTGAACCAAATTGGCTAGGTCCTTATGTGGTTATCGCAATCTATGGGTTAGGAGCCTACAAGCTATTAACGCCAGAAGGGGACCTATTTGACGAACCTATCAATAGCATGCATTTGAAAAAGTATTATGTCTAAGACGGTTATCATCATCAGAAAAAGTCCTTAAAAATCCGAAAAATCACCTAAAAAACCGTCATAGAGTGAAAACCTGGCAAACAGGCAGTCTATTGACAAGAAAAATGCAATAAAAACAAATAGTGAAAATATGGCAAACAGACGCTATTTGTAGCTCTCCATCTATTAGTTCACATTCTGCACTTAGCTGCTTAGCCTTTGTTTTTCCTGCATCTTTTCCATCATCTTAGGGTCACGCCAGCACCATGCTATCATCATTTGCCTCAAGTGATAACGTCTTATCATGGCTTGATCATTGTACATATTCATTTCAACAAGTCGTGTTGCATACCAAGGGAAAATCTGGGCATACTGGGGGCAATCAACTTTCAAATCTTCTCAAAACAGTAAGACAATGACATCGAAAACAATCACGTAAAACAAAACAACCAACCATTTATCCCTATCATAGTGGCTTTCAGTTGCGTACCTTACCATGACTCTTATCTGGATGATCTCTAATCTGAAATAATGTTTGGAATCACAGTATTTCATTTGTTGAACAATGGTTGTCTATTTTTCGACATCATTTCTCTGGAGCACACTCGATGATGAAGTGAACTAGAGTGGCAAGGAAAGAGGATGATTTTTGTTGTCTGTTGTCTTGAGGTTAATCATTTATCTGTTGCAAGTATGTCGCGAGACATGATTTCCAAAATTTATCATTGATGACAGTTCCAAATTTGCACCAGATAGTGGTTAGTCTTTGTCTGTTTATGCAAGAAATACTCAGGTCATCTTGGTTCAATTATACCTAGATGCTTGTATTCACTTGCTATATCAAAAATCATGAAAGTTGTATTCAGGTCATCATTGGTGCTAATTTCCCCTCTGATGCTTGTACATACTTCCAACATTTTCAAACGCTCTATGATGACTTAAGCAGGTTCACTAAAAGGCTCAACAAAATGGTCGGTTTTGTTTTAGTTGCATTTTCATTTTAGGTCATTATACATAACTGCATATTGGATTTGCATCGCGAATTTTCGAAAGGTCAATGGCTGTCATTTTTTTGGACTATTTGTGGAGGACAATGCAAACATTTGTATCATTATCATTGCATTTCCATTATCATTTCATCTTCATTATCATTTTATCATCATTAGCATTATCGCTCCATTATTGCACCCATTGTTATTTCAGTATCAGTATCATCTCATTTGGTGCATTTCATATCATTTTTTATTAGTTTCATTATTGCATCCATTTCATCATTTCATGTTAGTCACATCTCCATTATTTCATCAATATCTTATTGGCAATTCATTTCATGCTTGTTATCATTCCATATCATTTATCATTTTATTTCATACATTATTTCATTATCATTTAACAATTTCGTTTCATATCATTATCATTTTGTATCCATTTTCATTTCATCTTTTACATTATTTCATTCAGATTAGTTCCATTACCATCGTCATTATTCATTATCATATTTTATTTTTTCCATTAGCATTTCGTTTCCATTTATCACTTCATACCCATTATCATTCCATTCACATTTCACTTCATTATCATTTATGTTTTTCCAGTCTCACCATCACAGTATCATTTTATTATTATCATTTAATATCATCATTATCATTATCATTATCATTTAATATCATCATTATCATCATTATTTAATATCATCATTATCATTATCATTTAATATCATCATTATCATTATTATTTAATATGGCATTTATCATTCTCATTTCGTATTGCATTATCATTTAACAATTCCATTTAACATTTCATATCATATCATTTAACAACTCCATCTAGCATTTCATATCTCACTTATCATTTCATTTATCCATTTAGTCTAATCACATATCATTATATTTCATCACATTATCATCTATCTATTCACATCATCATTATTATTATTTTATCATTTTATACCATAACATTTTATCCACTCATGACATTTCACATCACATCATTTCATAAACTGAAGCACAACATTTATGTTACATCTTTTTGCATTACAAAATCCAAAAAATACACATCATAGGCAATTCATCTGCATGACATCATTAGTACATATCATCAAATCATAATCATAATAAAATATCATAATCAAATCATCCTACATATCATCAAATCTCCACAAACACATAGGCATAAATGCATATCATATCATCATAAAATGCACATCACATCATCATCAAAGTAATCATCGCCACTGCATATTATCATTCATCAAAAATGATACAAATGTCCAAATGTCCAATGAAACTACAAATGTCCAATACATCAAATATGATCAGAAATAGCATATACATGCTCAAAAAATCATAAAGTCTAACTGGTCGATGCTCCTGATGGTGCTGGTCTGGAGGGAGGTGGTCTGCCACTAGTGCCTGCATCTGGGTCCTGTCGTGGCCCTGTCACTCCCTTGCTCTGGGTATGTGTCCGTGATCTGCTCTGGGTCCTGCTGTGGGATCACGGGTATGGCTCTCTGCGCTCTGGAGGGCATAGCTCCTCATACCTCACCCTGTAATACTCAGCCTCCCTAGCCATCTCCATACCCTCTGCAATGGCATCTCGTAGTGACGCACTCTCTACAGTGCCCATCAGTCTCTGAGCCACGCCCTCAGCCTCTACTGCCCGTCGCCTGAGTGCATCCCTCTCTGTGATCACCTGCACTAACTGTGGGTCTGGGGCAGGTGCCTATACCTGTGCCTGTGCCTGTGCCTATGCCTATGCCTGTGCGAGCTGTGCCTGTAACTGCACAATAAAAGCCTGTGCCTGCGACAACTGACTCTATAGCTGACCCTGATGCCCCTGCAATGTCTGCACCTGAGCCTAAAGAGTGGCTACCTATCCTGCTGCGAGGAGGAGGCCATCCAAATCACTGTTCACCTCCCTATCCCTGTCCTCGGTCGTCGCATAATCTGCACGCCCCTCAGGATATCTCGCCCCGACCTCCCTAGTGCATGTCCTCCCACCCCACCATCATCTCCATCATCATCATCATCTGAGCCCTCCTCCTCCCCGCTCTCCACCTCCTCTCCTCCCACTGCTCCTTGCTTACCACCGGCCACATCCTCCTGTCCACCTGCCCCGAGCTGTGGTACTACCAAAATCGGTGCTGGCTCATCTGGGCTAGTAAATCGTGGAAATGGATGCATGTGAAAATAGGCAGCATACTCATCGAACATCCCAGCATCCACGATGTCTCGTCTATCAACCCATACCTCAGGTGCTAAGGCCATGAACTCTGTATAGGCGGCCTGATACAAAATACATGGCCCCTATCCGACCTCATCTCTACTCCGGGCGTAATGTGCAACCCCCTGCGGCATCCCCTGTGTGAATCCGAACTGCCTCTACACTTGCAATGCCAAAAATCTCTCCAAAATGAAGGGAGTCCTCCCTATCAGAAACCGCGGAATACATACATAGGGCATCTCTATATCATCAGTCGCCCATGGCTCACAATCCAAATATGGTCGCCATATGACTGTATCTATGTCGTCTAGCAGTCGTCTCCAATAATCTACCTTGCCCAACTTGGGCTGGGTAAGGAACACAAAATACATATAGATATATGGCCTACCTGGTGGCCTCACTCTGGAGCATGCCGGCCTCGTCACAACGAAATGCTCCCATGCCCAGATCTGTAGCAATGTAACCCCACAAGATAAACTGGACGATCCTCTGTAGACCACCTGGTGTAAATCGTGATAGAGATGAGCTAGCATGCAGCTCCCCCATGCATATCTCCTCGGCTGTAGTATCATCTGCTCTAAAATCCTGCCCCAGCCCACTGACAATCCCTTTGCCCAGCGATCCGGACAAAGGAGACCTCCGATGAAAGCACCCAAAACTGCTGGTAAGGCTGGATATCCATGAAAGTATGCCCACGGTACCCAGTACCCGGCTATTTGCGCATCTCCATACACTCTCCTCAACGCATCCATACCCCCAAGCTCCTTGTGATCGTAATACACAAGGGCTCCGACAACTGGAATACCTAGGATCCTGTACACATCCTCAGGAGTCACTGTCACCTCACCGGTCGGCATGTGAAAGGTGTTGTGCTCCGAATGCCATCGCTCTGCAAGTGCTGTCAACAATCCTCTGTTGACCCTAATCGGCGGCATCGCCAACAAGGGTCTCAAACCGCACGCATCAATCAATGCTCTGTCAGCAGGAGTCAACTCAAGGATCCTATCCCATCCCATCCCGCTGAGTGTCGCTCTCTAATCTGGAGGTTTTTGAAAACCTCCTATTTTTCATTACAAAGATCATCCATTAGACTCATATCAAATATTCACACAATATCAAATCAGACTCATATCTATCAATGAACTATATCAGACTCATATCAATGACTCATATCAATGCAGCAAATCAATGACCCATATCACACAATCAGTCCTATCAATCAAATCAAATCAACTCTATCAAGCTGGATATCATATCACATCTATCCTACCATCAATTACTATTTGTTTTCTATCGCAGGAAGCAAATTTATCAGAAGTCATATCAGTTCAATCTACTCTTTGTTTTCTACCCTACGAAGCAAAGTTATCAATC
Source organism: Sequoia sempervirens (assembly GCA_007258455.2). NCBI lineage: Eukaryota > Viridiplantae > Streptophyta > Pinopsida > Cupressales > Cupressaceae > Sequoia > Sequoia sempervirens. The sequence continues at coordinate 9,348 of VDFB02157483.1, read as the reverse complement.
AATCATTCGATTTCTATCATCTTTACCCATATCAGCATGATGACACGACATTTTACCTATCTATTGACCAAGGAAGCAATACACATCATCATTTTCATCAACACATAAATTCTGCCTATTTTCCCATATGCACCATTCTTTTTACAGGATGCGCAAATCCCATATGCGCCGTTCTTTTTACGGGATGCGCTTAAACAGACTCCCTATGCGCGTTTTCCTATATGTGCCACTTTGCTCATCCTATGCGCCACTGTTTTTGCTGGATGGGCGCTTTCCTGTATGTGCGTCTGTTTTCCCTATATGCGCTTTATCCCTAAAATTTTCAAACCTGCCCTATATGCGCGCTAGTTTTCACGGGATGCGCTACACTGGTTTTCCTAAAAAAATTTAACATCTATGCCATATACGCGTTTGTTTCTACCATATGTGCGCCTGCTTTTTTCGAAAGCGCCTAAACGTTGCTATATGTGCGCAAACGTAAATTTTTAAAACGGAAACCATGGAAAATCATGAAAATTTCAATCCAAACAGAAAAATATGAAAGCATAAGAGGATCAATCGACTCACCGGTGGTCCATAAGCAGCTGGCCACTGATATCTACGTGATCTCTTGAATCGGTGGCGATGATACAGAATCTCCATGTCGCAATGTCGCTTTCACAGCTACAGTTTTCACCAAACTCAACAGTACAAATGACTTGTCTCTTTCAACCTTTTACCTCTTAAAGGTCAAAACAAGGGTAAAATGTGACTTTATTTTCACAATGGACATTTCTTTTTCTGTCACAAGCTAAACCACTTTCCATCTCATTCGTGATTTACCTCCCGAGGGGGCATCATCAGCAAGAATATCGAAAGTACATCAAGGGAAAAATCTTTTTTTTTTCTTTTTTCTTTGAAGCAATGTGTTTTACACATCACTTCAAAGAGGGGCAAAATGTATATGTCTAAAATTGGTCGTGATTAAGCTTGTTAATTAATTAAATACGATTTATTTAATTAATTCCTCTAATGTCATCTACATATAAATAAATTTAATTATTTATTTATATCGTTCATCTTCTAAATTCTTCTACCTTAAATTAAATAAATAATTTTATTTAATTGCTAACATTTCTACCCTCCGCTTAATTAATTTTAAATAAATTTTTATAATTTATTTATATTTAATTATCATTTGGTTCTAAAGTTTGAATATTTTGAATATTTAAATAATGGAATATTCTCCATCCCATATTTGAATTAAATTAAATATTAAATATCTTATTTAATATTCCTCACTCTAATTTCATTTTAAACATAATTAAATATGAGTTATTTAATTATGTGGGTTTCTATTTTCATCTCCACTTTTAAATTTAATAAATTTATTTTATTTAATTTCTAACTCATGCTAACTCGCCCTTCCAAATTTTATCTCATCCTTCGAAATGGAAGTTTCCCTTCGAAACTCAATGACGAAATTGAGAGAAAAGGGAAACCTTCCATCCTTCTCTTCCACTTTCGAAAATCTCCCGCCGTCCGTTTGAAACAAGCTTAATCTGGACCGTCGATCGATTCAGCCAATCAAACCCGTTTGAAAATTCTATAAAAACCCGTGCAAATCCAAGCCTTGGTTAATCATCCACATTCACACGCATGCACTTACCTACGCATACCTACGCTCATGCAATCAACCTATGCATTCGCATCATTTTCAATATCACATCCGTACTTTCATATTAGCATAGATTTGCATTTAGCATAATATGCATTTTGTATCTCGTTCTTCACGCTGTCTTTTTGTTGAGTTGGATCTGCTGGTCTGAGAGCCATTCGAAAACAACAAAACGCTGAAGTTAGAGGAGGATAAGACGGTTTTGAGAAGCTGTGATTATGGTTTGCATTATTTTGTTTCTTTTCAGCTTTTCGATTTAATGTCTTATTAACATGTGTTTGAATTTCATTTAAATAATCCCAATATCTCACACACACACACTCCCAATCATATGCTCTTCTCATGGATGGAAGAAGAAGAGGTGAATTGTTTTCAATGATGCCTCCACATCAAAACCCCTCAAGTCACGGTTCAATTAGAACCTCAACCCAAAAGTGTTTCCAGAGCCGGTGCTCGTTACCTTTGTAGTGGCACAACAATGTCTTTCCACAAGGAAATTGTTATAACTAGACCTAAGGAGTAGAAGCCTCTAAATCTGCCACCGTTTAATGTGGTGGAACAATTTAAAAAATCATCCCCTAATGGGTATGTGTAGGATCATGATGGGTCAAAAAGTGGCGATATGATGGGTATGTGTAGGGTATGTGGCTGACGACTTTTTTTTACCCAAAATTGATGAAACAAAAAGGGTTTTTAAAGGAGATTCTTAGCTTTCCACCAATATAAATAATGTTTTACTTTGAATTTAATAAATAATTATTATTCATTGTCTATTTGAGTTATGACTAAATTCTTGATTAATAGGTTGATTGAAAAATATCTATAGCTTTCAAATGGTTTCACATTTTTTGAATCCAAAACATGTGTCACATCCTATGCTTCACATACTGTAGGATTAAAAAAAAAAATGAATTTTATGAACTTTTGACCAGGTTAAGGTGGTCAGACATCACAGTTTTATATTTTTTTAAAAGTTGTAACAAAATTCATAATTAATAATTTATTTTAAAAAAGTACAAAAATATGCATCACATCGAGACATGGGTCCTCTACTTCTATATAAAATATTATAAAAAATATTATCTTTTTATTGTGGTTAAGTTAGTCGAGGAGAAAGACACCAACTTCTTTTTCCCCTAAAATTTAAAATTACGCGACATTGAAATTTCAAATTTTTAAATAATTTATTTTTAAAATAAACTTAGTAACTTAAAACTACATTCAATTTGCTAAAGATTCAATTCTTACATATTTTGAAATAATATAGATAACTTATTTCAAATTTTATATCAAGTTGCCTAACTTTAATTTTTGAATTTTTAAGCCACTTAGGGCCTTGACATTTCCATGATGAATAGCACCTAATGTGTCTCTTTAGGATATCTTAGCCATTCTGGAGTAGACAAAATTGCTATATAAGGATCTCCAGGAAGATCAAATCATTGATCCGAGAGAGCAATTGCTCAAAGGAAAGGCTATTGACTTACTACCCCATGCTAAGGTTCTCACAAATAACATAGAGGAAGCCTCTACTGAGGTTAGAGATAAGTTGAAACCAAAACCCTTCTTCCTAACTCTTATTGTTGGAGATAAATTATTACACAATGTCATGATTGACTCCGGTGCTAGCACTACATTCATGCCCAAGCAGATAGTTGAATCCCTAGGACCTAGCTATGAACCTTTAAAGAGGGGGGTTATGTAGCTTGATGGGAAAAAAGTTGAAACTGTAGGTGTCATCAAAGACCTCCCCTTGACTCTGTTCTCCTACCCTAGCATCACAATTCTGCAAGATAATGTGGTCATAGATGCTCCCCCATGTTTGGTCTCTACTTATCCTAAGAATTCACTTCAAAGATAGGTGGATATCTTTCTCTGGATTGGTCACACTTGATCTTAAGGACCAAGTATGGAGATAAAATGAAAATAATGTCTGAAGGTTTGCATTCAGGACATGTGGCCGATGAAGCCATGATCAACTTTGAGGCTGCTCATACCTCTTTCACCAAGGAGGAAACATATTGCACCAAGTTTTTAGAAGATGAAAAAGTGACCAAAGATTGGACTGATCAAGAAGAAGTTCTCTTGATTGAATATATAGATGTTGATTATTTCGGAAATTATCATGCTACCGGGTTGGGCATCTATATAATCTATGATGAAGATCAAGCTCTTCTAAAGGTCATGAAGGAACCTGAAAGTGACCAAGCCTTAGAGCTATGGATGCTCCACTTTGATGGAGCAAGATGCAAAGTAGGCACAAGAGCCAGGATATGTTTAATATCCCTACACAATGAAAAGACACTCTGGTCCTTCTGCTTCTAGTACACTTGTTTGAACAATGAAGCTGAATATGAAGGCCTAGTGCAAGGTCTAATCCTTGTAGAGTGAATGGGAATCAAGAAATTAATTATGTTCAGAGATTCCAAACTAGTGGTTAATCAAATCCAAGGGATTTCCACAGCCAAGAATGTCCACATGTGATCCTATAGACATAGAGTCTAGGACTTGATTGATGGTTTTGAATCCTTCAACATCCAGATAGTGCCCTGAGAACAAAATGTTGATGTGGACCGCATGGCCGAAATTGGATCTCAGTTTGACCCTATCTCTAACCTAATTCATAACACTCTATATGAGTGATAGTCTAATTGGTGATTCCAGATAATGATCAGAGCTCAAGAGTATTTGATAGTGATGAGCACATCACCTCATTTATCCAATAGTTGGGAGAGTTTTCTGACCAACTCCACCTGAAGATTGTTGAGGCCTATGATGGACAGATCATTCAACTAAGGTCTAATAAGCTTTTGAAGGGACTGGTCGCTCTCAAAAACCTGTTTGATTGTGACAATGCAAGAAATGGTAAAAGGAAGTTTGTAGCAGACAAAAGTGACTATGCGGACCTTCAAGTCAGAGATGGAAGAAAGCTCAAAGTCAAGAAAGATGTTTCACATCATGATAAGGAGAGACTCATCAATATTTGTGAGAAGTATCAAGGAGTAGTGGCCTGGTCATATGATGACCTCAAGGGATATGATCTCAAAATCATCCAACATACCATAGAGCTGATGGAAGGTGTGAAACTAGTCCACTAAAAATAGAGGGTAGTGAATCCGAAGATCGTAGCTTGATGGCGCAAGAGCTGACAAAGTTAATTTAGTCTCAGATCATCTTCTTGATCAAGCACATCACATGGGTATCCAACCTGGTTCCAATCTGAAAGAAGAATGGATATATCTGCTTATGTGTTAACTTTTGGGACCTGAACAGAGCATCCCTAAAAGACCACTATCCACTACCTTCTATGGAGTCAATCTTGTAGACAGTGGCAGGGTCATAAATGTTTTCTCTTCTAGATGGCTTCTCTAGTTACAATAAGATCTAGGTCCAAGAAGAGGACTGACACAAAACAACATTCACTACCAAGTGGGGAACATTCACATGCTAAAATTCCTTTCTACCTCTCAAATGCAAGAGCCACTTTCCAACAAGCAATGGATATTGCTTTTAGTGAATTGATCAATAAGATTATCCTGATCTATTTGGATGATCTAGCTATATTCTCCAAACATAAGGACACTTCAATCACCTTGAGATGGTTTTCAAAAAATGTCAGGAGTTTGGGGTATCCCTAAATTCAAAAAAATGTGTCTTTGAAGTACGACAAGGAAAGCTATTGGGACACATAGTGTCTAAAGAAGCAATTGCAATTAATCTCAAGCAAGTGAAAGAAATAAACGAGCTTCCCCTACCAGTCAACAAGAAAGGAGTCCAGTCTTTCTAAGGGAAGGGAAATTTTGTGAGCAAATTCATTTCAGATTTTGTAGGGATAATTAGACCAATCACCGTAATGCTAAAAAAGGATAAATTATTCAAATGAACTAAAGAAGCTAGAGAAGCCTTCTAGAAGGTTAAAGAAGTTTTTTCCTCATCTCCTGTGCAAGTCAATGTAGACCTATCGAAGGACTTCATAATATATGTATTTAGTAGCAAGTCAAGTATCGCTACTGTCTTAACTCAAAAAGGTGATGAAGGAAAGGGAGAACATCTGATAACATTTCACTCTCGAACCTTAAAGGAATATGAGACAAACTACAACTTCATCGAAAGGAAAGTGTTCACAATTGTTAAGGGACTCAAGAAGTTCTGACATCTAATATCTTGCAACAAGGTGATTATCTATGTTGCGCATTCTAGTGTGCGCAAATACATCATGGAGGGAGAAATCAATAAGATCCTTGAATATGAAATTGAGTTCAAGCCTACCAAAACCATCCAAGGAAGAGGACTGTGTGAATATCTAGCACATGATGAAGAAATAGTGGCTGAAGAAGAGCAACCAGAGCTAGTTCAAATGAATGAGTCCGAGTTTGAAGGCTACTGGCTGGCAGACAGAGTGAGGTTCATGCACACAGGAAAATACCCACCATGCCTTCCTTCTCAAAAGAGAAGATTCTATCAATTGCAGAACATCAAATATGCACTCATCGAAGGGATCCTTTTTAAAAGGAACTTTAACGACATTCTATTGTGGTGTATCACCACAGAACAAGCAAAGAGAATTATTGACATTTCCACAGTAGTCCCAAGGGAAGACACTTCTTTGTGAAGACCACCAGCATTAAAATCATGTGTGCTGGGTACTTCTAGCCTTTTCTATTCAACGAATCATTCTCCTTAGTAAAATCTTGCAAGGAATGCCAATTCTTTACAAGAAGAAGAAAAAATTCAACAATCCCTCTCAATCCAATAGTGGTTGATGAGCCATTTGCACAATGGGGCCTTGATTTTATCAGAATGATCAATCCCACTTCCATTACTAGACACAAATGGATTATAACAACTACAAACTACTTCACCAGGTGGACCAAAGCCATGCCAATGAAGAATGCGACAGAGGCAGATATAGTGGACTTCCTCAAAGAATTGGTGACAAGATTCTGCCTACCCAAAACCATCATCTCTAACAATGTCAAGGGTTTCCTAGGCTCTAAGATATGTCAATTCACACTCGTGCATGTGATATTCTTGAAGACATCATCAAACTACTACCCACAGGGGAATGGCTTGGTTGAGTCGACTAACAAAAATCTAGTTCAACTCATCAAAATGATCAGGTTAGAACACCAATAAGAATGGCATAAAAACCATCAGGAAACATTGTGGGTGTATCGTATAACTCCCAAGCAAGTAATCAAGATTTCACCGTACAAGCTAGTGTATGGAAAAGAGGCACTATTTCCAATCTCTATGTAAAGTTTGGTGTTGCAATTGCTCAGTCTCTCAAGGTAGAGCAAAATGATGCCATGGAGGTTCAGTTGGCCGAGTTGCTGTAAGTGCAAGAAAAAAGGGGAAAAGCCCTGATAGCCATGTCTAACAACTAGCAAGTGATTAAGAGATGGTTTGACAAGAAAGCTTCAGATCAAGGTCTAAAGTGTAGGGACTTAGTACTAAAATTCAATGAAAGAGATGAAAAGCTAGGCCAACACAGAAAGTTTGATAGCCTCTGGGAAGACCCTTTCAAAATAATTCAATGCAAGCAACACAATACATTTGAATTAGAAAATATGGAGTAGGAAGCATTGGGGGTTTCAGTTAATGAAATCCACCTAAAATTGTTTAATTAAGCTTCTCAATTATTCTACCAGTGTAGATATGTGAATAGTGTAATTATTTTTTCTTTCATGTTTTTGTCGGCCAATATTTTAATAATTTTTATCTATAGTGTGAGGAAGTAGAAACAAATGGAATCCATTATTGCAAAGAGCAGAGAGAACTAAAATCAACCCATGAAATAGAGAAAAACAACACCCATATGCAAAATTGAAGTGAACACATATATGTAGGAAAAGAGAAAAGAGAACCCACAATACAAAATCAAAAGGAAAAGGAGACAAAATGTTAATATAAGTTGTATTTTCATTATATTTATATACTTTGATAAGTAAATTGTCAAAATGGCTCTAAGGCCACGCTTTTAGAGTATATTTATATATTTTGTATCTTCTTCATATATATCGATGACAAAGCCTTTTCCAGGAATATATACAAAAAATGGAAGAACAAAAAGATGATTTCTCAAGGCATAAAAGTTTAGTCATGGGCAGTGGCAAGGAAGGCATCAACAATAGTGTTTGGAATTACTTCATCAGTAGGAACAACAACAACATCAACAAGAGCAATGGTGAGCGGTGGAGGGAACACTAGGTTCCTAAAGTTGGTGTACCAGTCGATGTCATAGAAAGGAACCATGTTGTACAAGCGAAACAGGAAGTGACGGGCACATGTTACCCTTTGGTGATGCTCTTCTTGTGATTGAATGTAGAAATTGCTTAGGAATGGCACCCATGGTACTACTGTGTCTTCTTCAATGTAATTCCAAAGGTTGCTTTCCGTTGGCAGGCCTATACCAAACACAACATTTTCCACCACCTCTTCAAGGTCGCCCAAGTACTTCTTCAAAAATATCTCAAGCACTAGGTGAAGAATCAATGACTTGAGAACCTAGATGTCAAGCATGGACATGATGAAGTGAGAGCATACATTAGTATTAACTATGTACTTATCTTCGTATTCAATGAAGTCCCTCCCCAGAACCCACTTCATTGCTACAATGGCCAGTGAATGCTTATTCTTAGTCATTCTTTTAAGACACCTAGTTGAGATTTCACCAAGGTCATCTAGGATTTCTTGTAGACTAACCTAATAGGGGTATTCATGGTAGCAAGCTCTATGTGACTATCTGATACTACCTCTATGCAAACTGCCTAAGTCTAGCTCTATGCAAATTCTACTTAGATGTCTAACACCAAATTCTAAGCCAACTGCCTATTACCAATTCTGCTCAAACTACTAAGTGTTATTTTGCAATTTCCTAAAGTTCCTATTTATAGAAATAGCTAGGATATGTGTGGTAATTTACATACCATAAGCATGATGCTAATCAAGTACCAACTTGAAAAATTGCACAAGGGCTTGCTTGAATTTACCATCTAGTTGTGTCTACTAGGTACGGTTTATTGTTTGCAAGATAAATAAAGGCTAATTAATTAGTATAAGCTGGTGGTAGTCATCGATGGTTGTCTATACATCTAGATGTTGATATGTCATACTGCAGGCATGTTTCAAACTCCAAAGTAGAACACAAATATTTTCAAGTAATTATTGCATCTTTGGGTTTCATTATTCCTTTTGGGATATTAATTACCAAAGCATACAAAGCCTAAGTTTCCTTCAAATCATTGACTCAAGTTCCAATAAAATCATGATATATGTCATGATTTCCAAATCATCATTATGAATTATGGTCATTTCAAAAATGGCAAGCAATTCATTTTGCACAAGCCAAAGAGTTGGCGGTACATGCTGAATTTAATGCTAAAAGGCAAGCGTTGTTGGCTACCCAAGAAATAAATAACTAAGTATTGCATGCAAGAAGCTAACATCAAAAAATATTTTTGAGCACACTACTCAGAGCAAATTTTTTTAGCATAGGTAGAGCCGAAGTGAATTACATAGAAGTCTAACACAACTGAGTTTACAACATCCTAAAATGGTCGAAAGTTCTTAGATGGAGGAAGAGGTTGAGGTAACTCAAAGCCTATACAATGACATGATATCGACACCAATCATCAATATTTTTTATAACACCTCTTACGCGTTGCCTAGGATGCTGGAAAAACTAGAAT